>JAHDVE020010178.1:0-21650 GCA_022606495.2 Halesus radiatus
CTAAATTTACGAATACAGTTTTTTCTTCGGTTGTAAATAATACTAAGTTGATGGAGCATAAACGATGTATACCCGCATAAAATTAAAGTTGTTAAAGTGGAATTTTTTTAACAAGCTAGTTTAACCCATCAAGTCTTTTTTGTTCCCGATGCTCTATTGCTATCTAGTTACTTGTTCCCATCGGAAACAAAAAGGACTTGAGGTGTTCAAATTAAAATCATTATCACTTTTAAAAATGGAATTTATAAGAAACCAAGATGATAAATATAGCTAATAATGAACTACAGTATTTTTTTTAGTTCATGTTGCTAATAGTGAAGTCAGCAACCATTGGCTGCAGAATCTGTTGAAGCACTGCAGCAATGTTGATGTTTGAATAGATAGTGGTATTTCATTCCAAGTTTTGGTTGAGGAATACCTAGTTGTAACTACTCTCAAATACAACGGTTCGTGGTCTGAGGGAGAACAAGTAAATGTTTAGTATTGCTTAGCAGACTACAAAGTCTATATTTTTTTAGTAAGTTTCAGTAGATTTTTCAGGGTAAATTTGCAGGGTTAATCTTTTTTTATTTGGGTACCTTACAAGAATTCCAGCTGCTCCCAACCGTCTGGAGCCAGTGAGACTATGGCATCCCCAATTTCGGGATGAAGGTTGTGCGAAGGAGAAGGAGATGGGTAAGAGGAAGGCGAAAAAGTGGCTGGCTATTCAAATCTGGTCACCAAACACGGCTAAACCCATTTCAAGCGAAATTTCGATTCTGAATCGTGGTTTTTCACCAGGACGACACTGAACGTATGTACCACTCTGGAATGTGCCGCAAATATAATACACATTATTTTAAATGCTTAAATTGTGAAATAATACAAATCAATCAAACAAAATATACTTAATTTAAACCCGCGATATCCGGATTCATAGCCAAGGATCGTAACCAATCAACCGCGGAGGTCGTCGAATTGATTTTTATCATCTGATTTTTGCTACCCAATATGAAAATAACATAAATTTTACTAGGTCAGTTATTTCCAAATCAAAAATAATCTTCTATATATATATAAAAAAATCAATGTAATTTTGTTTGTCCTCGGTGTTTTCGAAAATCACTCGACCGGTTTCGATGAAAATGGCACAGTTTGTTTTTATTGGTGCCGGAAAGGTTTAGAAAGTAATTTGAATGAAATCCAATATGTAAAACTGTTGCTATAACGTTTTAAAATTAATCTGAAAAACATTGAACCCGCCATGTTTTATTTAGGTTAGCCCATAGATATAACACTCCGGTTAGCCACAGATTGCATATTCAAAAGAAGAAAGTTTTTTTGGGTAGAATATTTTCAAAATGGAAAACACGAGAAGGTACCTACTTAAGAAGTTTATGATTTAGATATGTTTTGAAAAAATAAACGTCTCGAATGAAATAAAATATCCAAATGAATGTTTCTTTATTTGGAGATAATTAGTTACTTTCGCTGTCAAATCAATTATGGCACCCTAATGACAAGCAAGAATTCTCAACTCCATAACTTTATTCCAAATCCCGAGCAGCGCCGGGTACACATCAGCTAATTCCAAATATTTGTATCGGTTAAATAAAGTATAACAGATAAATAACGAGCAATCAAAAATAAATTGTCCGTAAAATTAACATCGGGAGATGGTGGCGACCTCCGAGCGGGGAGCCGTCAAGCGAGGAGACATAATCGCAATCGCCAATCTGGCTGCGGTTTGCTATGGCTACGAGCTGTTACGAGTCACACAAGGTACGAAACTAATCCATGGTCGCAACGCCACCGCTCAGTTATTAGGCCGAAATTAGGCCATTCACCAATACCAATACAATGCCTTCTACCGGTCCTGCCCGAAGCGGCACCCGACCGCCGCCGTGTGACGTCACGATTCTCACCGGTGAAACGACATCGTCTGTCAGTCCCATAGAGATAGAGATGTACTAACACGCAAGGGAATAAATCCAAATAAGAAGGACGGGCGGGCGAGCTAGTGCAAATCGCATCTACGCACAACGGTGCCCCGCCTTTATTTCCACGTGCACACCAAACGCATAACTTTCATTGCATAGCCGCATTCTATGCCGTAACTAACTAACTAACCATCACGCCGTTTCCCCGCAGGGGTAGTCAGAAAGGACGGACCGTCCCATACACTGCTTGCTTCATTCACATTCATACATCGTCTCATACATTCTCTTCTATTATTCCGACTTCTGACATGGCCCGACTCAAGTATTTGATTCATTTGATCGTGGCGTGTCTTCCTCAGGTGTCCTTGGCTTCTTCTTCCATTCACATTCGCGTCATATATCCTTCTTACACTCCTTTCGTTGTTCATTCGCTCTACATGCCCAAACCATATAATGCCATATCTCCCTTTATTATCGCATATCTATGGTCAGACCACTCACCACTGACGTCAGAATTAATAGCGACGACTGGAGGCATATTCCGTGGATACTCCCGCCAACAAACAATTCATCTCAATATTTAAAAGCACTAAGTGCCAAAAGTGTTATTTTAATGTTTGAATTAGCGCCATCTATGAGCGCGTATCCCGTTTCGTTTAACCTTAAAATGATTCTACTGCACCATCTGCTAAAAATCATTCTCCACGGTAAAACATTTAGGCAATAATTAATATGAATAAATACGAGCCTTATTACCTTGCGTATACATACTCGTGACACGAGACAGACGGCTCTGTATGATAACCCATCATCTTCAAATAATTATTTAGAGGACTCTCCCATTCGGAGATTGCACAGACTCGGTAATGAGTATAGTTCAATTGATGTTTACCGTTACAACACTGCGTCTAGGCAAAAAATCAGTTTATTTGAATCTTTTCATTAGATTTATTAAGTTTTTTCATGCGCACCTTTTTATCGTTGTATTTATTATGTTACGTTTTTATAAAACACCCAATCGGGCGTAATGGAGGTTTGCTGTATTATAAACACGTTTTACAACTATTCATATTTTACAAAGTCATAATAATTAAAAACCTATTAACCACCCATTGCGTTAATAGTCTCTACCTTCTTACTTCTTTTATAATTAAGTTATCATATTATGTACTACTTGTTATACTCTTGTGTAAAACCTGCAGTTATAATGTAACCGCAGGTAAAACTGTTATTCATTGCGCTGAAACTTCATACTTATATTGTACCTGCTTACTTATTTTAGAATGTGATTATTATTGTCTCTACTATATTATTTTACTCCTTTATATAACTGTGTGATAAATGTATCAGCATGCAAAAGCCTTCCAGGCGTGAACAAAAGAATAAATAAATAGATATTACTGTCAATGCCTCCACACTCAAATGTCAGATTTGGAAAAGGGGATGGATGATGTGCGGAGACAAAATTTGAGAAGAATAACGTACCATATAAGAGAGGCAACGTACACGAGAATGGCAAAACAACGGAAACTTTTTAGTATATTTCAAATCAGGAGGCCTATTCCCGTTCTTTTTAAGGAAGATTCCTTATCCTTAAATACTTCTTGCCTAACTGCGGTTTCAGTTCTCTCGAATGACAGCTGTCATTTAGCAAATGAAATTCATTAGAAATATCAATATTTGCATAGTTTTAACAAGAGAAAAACTCAATATTAAGTAAGTTACAATATTACTAACTACGTTATTATCAACTTAAACGTTATTTATTAGCTATTAAGTTTTACAATTATAAATAGAAATACAAATGTAGGCGGCAAATGTCACTTTTAGAAGTAGTGACAGAATAAACAGATTATAGTGAGGTAGGTACATTTTTACAAAACGTAATTCTTCGTTAAAATGCGTAATTATACATTTTTAAAATAAATTAAAAAAATATAAATAAAATAATATAATGTAATTATTTTTAAAGTTTTGGTTCAAAATCTTGTGTCTCTTGAAGATATTTCATGAATTTGCGTTTTCAAATATTCTTTTAGCAATCTGTTTTAATTTTTTTTTACTACGTCTCTCCGGAATTCCACAGTTAAGCAAGAAGCCTTTAAGCCTAAGGAAAATGATAAGCAATCTGCCTTAAAAAGAACCAGAATAGCGAGCCAGGTCTTTGAAAATTCCAAAATCTTTCTACCAGTGCCGAAATTGGGAGAATGGTCGAAGTATTACCAACCGCTGCGCTTGTAATGAGTAAAAAAAAATTGACATGCTGCATAGCAAGATTACCGGACCCACGATACCGTAGTAACTAGCGATCAATAACCGGCCGCGTGATCCGCAAATAATGCCAAATGCCGCGGCGCGCCAACCAAAATAACGTTTTTTTTATACCAGCTTCGTGTAGTGCAGGAATGCGCCGAAAAGATCCGAGGAGTCGGAGCGACCTAGCCGGCCCGCCGCTGGCCTTGAAGGGGGCAATGCCCAATACATGTAGAATAAAGATGGTCCAGACAAAAGGGGATTGTTGCAGAATTCTGGAAAGAGGCTGAGGTAACATGGTGAGATAGGATCTTTAACTTATTGGTACGGAAAAAAATTATATTATTTTTATTATTAAATGAATTAAAAAATTTACTTCGTATTCACCACTTTATTAATATACAGCTTTATTCATCAGATTCATTCGATTTACGATTGCAACTATTTTTACATTGGAAAGACTTCTAGAAATATTAGAGTTAAGGAACACCTAAGGTAATTATAGCAACTATTCTAAATTCGCAAATCTTCTTTTATAAACCAATCATTCTTTTGATATAAACAAAAGGTTTAAATTTTTTACATACAAATACAACCGGTTTGTAATTAGACAAAGTTGAAATTTTAGAAATAGCATTTTAAATCAGAAAAAGCGTAAATAGTGAATTAAATTTAATAAATAATCAATAAAAGAATAATTTTTAACTAGCTATCTACCATATCTCTTGAATTTATTTTCATTTTAATATTAATAATACTAATAATTTCTTTTTTAATTTCTAATATTAATTTTTTATAATAATTTTTTTTTTAACATTTGTGATTAATTACTTACCCTAGTATAATCAATTTTTGTTAATGTTTTTATTTTGTCTATTCTTTCATTATTGTGTTTATACTATACCGTTATTGTCTATACTAGATTATTTTTAGTATCCTATACGAGTATACTCCCGATAAAGAAAGCGTCGCTTTCGAAACTTGTAGATAACTTTGTATATTAATAAAGTGGTGAATACAAAGTATATTAAATCATCAATAATCAAGAAGTTGGAACGTTTCTACGAAATCGCATTACCATAATTGCCAGATGTTAAACGGTAGACGTGAAGCTAATTAGAACCAAATCCGTATGGCAACAATTTTTTTTATACAAAAAGTCCCTAGACGAATCTAAAACCAGAAAAAAAAACAGTTATTTTTTTACGACAGCCCATTTTGTGTGGAATTTACGCCATGAAAAGTAAATTGCATCTATGGAATATTTTGCAGGTATCTACTAGTCATTTTTTTCTGTAGCGACTGGTTTACAGTCCTTAGATGCATAATACACTCGTATGTGTAATTAAATATTTTTTTCTTTTTTCAATGCACTTAAAAATTGAAGGTCATACAAAATGGTGACATACCTCTTATATCATTATTATGGACGTAGTTATGCAGAAAGCGTCCAACCAAAAAAAGATGAAGCTGATAAAAAGGCGTTTGAAAATTAGACAATACAAAAGCATATTACGGCATTTGTGGAGTGTTTTATCAGTTTTTGCATATACTATTGTTATTATTATATTTGGAGCTTGGATGTTTGTAGCATATGAAGATCCCGTGTTTATCTGTAAGAAAACATTTTTAAAAAGTTTTGGCAGTTGTGGGTTGGACGCTTTCTGCATAACTACGTCCATTTGATACCTAAACGTCAGTTTTTATTTTTATTAATAATAATAATAAATGGATGATTTGTATAGCACCGTTTTTGTGAAAAATCACCTCAACTTACTAGCTTTGCTGCCCGGCTTCACCCGAGATTTGATTTTAAAATACTAAACACGAAAATGGTACTGACTGGTAATGGTTTGTTTTGACAAAAAAAATGCTAATTCAAAACTTCATAGCTCATGATAGAAATTATTTCGTGAGTTGAAAATAGTTAAATTATTCTATAAATTAGAGAGTTCACTGCATAAAGTTTCATTTGTGCAGATAAATCTGTACCTATCGAACTAAAATCAATTCAAAATTTGATTAGATAAAATTGTACGTGTGTACCATCGTTCAGGTGTAGTTCTACCTACACAGGTCAGACCATACAGCCAGGAGGCCTATTCTGGTTATTTTTAAGGTTAAATTCGTTATCCTTTCCCTTAGGTTTAAAGACTTCTAGCTTAACTGCGGGTCCGGTTCTCTCGGATGACAGCTGTCAGCTGAATTCAGCGAATGACATTCATTAAAAATATCAATATTTGCTTAGTTTTAACAAGAGAAAAACTTAATATTAAGTAAGTTACCAATGCAACAAACAATATTATTTATAATTTAATAGTGTTAATTGTAAGTTAACGATATTAATTATAAGTTAACAATGTAACGAGTAAAACAATGATCAACGGCAGGCGACGGCATATATATACCATGGCGGCAATGTCACTTAGAAATAGTGACAGAATAAAAAGGTAATTACTATCCAGTGATGCAAGTATACTTTTACAAAACGTAATTGAAAACGTAAATTGGACGCGTGCAATAGCATCCCCTGGACAAACTGTTTATCGTTAAATGTAAGTTATTTCGGATTAAAATATATTTTGTATATTTTTAACTGTAATAAATGATAAACATAAACTTTGTTAATGCCATACTTAAAAACGATTTGGAATTACAAAGCAATTCTGATAAAGGTGTGGAGAATACAGTAAACAAAAGTGCAGTTGAAAGTGGAAAATGTGAAACTTGCTTCGCAAGTGGAAAAGTCAATATGCGTAAAGGTTCTCTAATCTAAAATCAATAATCTGTTCACGCCGATACGTAGGTGTTAGGCGGAGATTTTAGAGTTCAGTTTGCAGTTCAATGATTTTAACACAATTCATTACGTCATCGTAGAAAATTTTGGTAAGTCCAGAAAAAAAAGAGATTTATTTTAAATGGCGCATGTCGCATGGACTTTCTGATAGAATTCCGTTCATAAACACTACACCAAAAATTGAGAATTTCATACAAATTTTAAACTTTTTTTAAAAGAAATACAAACATTCCTGGATTACGAATAACCCGCTACAATCATTATAAGCGGAATATGTTACTTCACAGGAAGACAATCGTTTATAAGTACTCCATAATAGAACTTACTTAACTCACTAAACTAACTAACCATCACGCCGTTTCCCCGCAGGGGTAGGTAGAGAGAACGGACCGCCAAACAATTCGATCCTGGCATACACTTCTTGCTTCATTCACATGCATACATCGTCTCATACATTCTCTTCTATTATTCCGACTTCTGATATGGCCTATCTATCTTAATCTTGCTCATGACACTTACATCAGCCTTACATTCTTTACGAATTCCAATATTTTTCACACGATCATACATGGTTTTACCATACATTCGCCTCAGAGATCTCATTTCTACGGCATTCAGTTTACTTTCATCCTTCCTCTGCCAGTTCCATGCCTCACTGCCATCAGGGTTGGTATTAGCACTCCATTGTGGACTGCTAGTTTCGCTTCTTTGGACAACTTTTTGTTAGCGCCAACCGCGTTCAGTCCTCCGTTAATGGAGTTTCCTGTATTCACCCTTCTTTCAATATCCCTATCAGTCTTTCCATCTCTCGTAAACATACTTCCCAAATATACAAAACTCATCGGCCTGCTCCAAGTATTCATCATTCACAATTATATTACACACTGTTTTCGTACTCTCTCTTTCAAACACCATGACTTTAGAATTACTTTCATCCATCATTAGCTTATTCTTCATACATACTTCGTTCATCCTAGATACGAGGTACTGTAAATCTTCCATACTGTTAGCAATCAGCACCGCATCATCAGCATACAACAGGCAACATACTTGCGGACTACTCATTTTCACGTCCAAATACACCTCTTTCAATTATTGCATATAATTTATCCATGTATTAAAAAATTCACTCCGTAAAATTACCGTTTACCCTAACACATGCAACGCTTTCCTCGTACAGAGACGCGTTTGCCCGTATGAGATTGGCATTCACTCTATACTTGGACAACACCTTCCATATTTTTTTTCCTGTCAACTCGGTCGTATGCTTTTTGTAGATCTACAAAAGCACAGAAAAGTTTCAGATTTTTTGCCAGAAACTACTCTGTGAACACACGCAACGAGAAAATCTGATCCATACACCGCCTTCCACTCATAAATGCACCTTGCACATCCCATATCTTATCTTTTGTTTTCGTTTGTACCCTTTCAATCGATATCCTACCATACAGCTTTCCAACTGAACATAGCCCTCTTACAAATAAAATAAAATAAATCTTTATAATCATAATTGTGTTGATTTTTTTTTCTAGAAACCCGTTATTACGAATATTGGATAAAAAATACAGTATGTATTAGAAGATTTTTTCATGGAAATCTGTTGTTACAGAATGTATTGGAAAATTTTCTTGCTGGAAACCCGTTGTTACAGAAACTGATTGACACCACGGAAGGGGGCATATCCATTGAAAATAAGATATAATATTTATTATGCGAGTCGTTTAGAATCTAAAGAATAAATTACTTAATTGTAACAGTATTTTCATTCTCCACATAGAATAGGAATTTACCAGGGTCACATAAGTTAATAGAGATCTATTGGCAGTTCCTCAGAAGTGGGTATAGCTATATGATTGAATGTATTATGTTTTACTATTTGTTCCCAGTCTAGCCGACTACGTCTTGTCAGCTGGACTCTTATTCATACGTCGCTGCCAATTTGGTTTCGTAATAATATTGTACTGACGATCGATGAGGAATAGAAGTGCGCGCGCACACATTGTGACGAGTCGACTAACCACGCAACAAGGGCGAAGAAAAGCCGAAATAATCACTGAAATAATTATAAAGAAAACATAAAACATAATAAAAACTATAGTCAGATTACAGGACTATGTATTTGAAGCAGAAAACCCATATATTTTCGTGCTAGATGTGCTTTGAATTTAAAAATGTGTACTGTTATCAACTGAAAAAGATCTGTGATAGATTCTAGTTAGATTTTCAATTGTAATTATTGTATTATTGTATCTTTTGGGTTGTATGCAATATGTGTATACGAATAGTTTTGATTATGCAACTTCTTTACCTTCATGTTGTTTTCGACGAGGAACTCGAAGGAGCATATCTGAAAGACGAAATAAGCCCTGATCAGGTCCGCTGTGGTCTTGCTCTTGAACGCCGCAATGTGGCAGTCGAAGGAGAGGTCCAGGGGGTCCCTGGGAGGAGTCTGAGCCGCGGGAGCCGGAGGAGCCGTGGATTTGTAACTGCACTGGTTCATGCGATTAACGATGGCACTGCACAAGCGGGCGTCATTGATAACCCTTCCGTACTTAGACAAATTGCCAGCCACCCCCAGGCGGATGAGTGACTGAAAGATCGCCATGTTTAACGAAGATCTTCCACGCTTTGATTTTTTACAACTTCAGCCTTTCAGCGCGGCTGGATATGCGATAGTCCACGGGCGAGACAACCGACAAACGCAACGACAGAACGCGACTGACTGATTTTCCCGACTACGGCGCAAGCCACCAGCGCATAAATCGACTCGAGTTCTCCGCGTACACATATATAACGTTCACGAAAATAGATTACGACACTGCACCGTGAATTTAACCGGTAATTTGTTATCAAGTTTTCATAATTGCTTTGTATTATGTTATACTGTTTCCCACACTCTCGCCCGGGGAATTCATTCATTCCATTCCTGACAGATGACTTTACGAAAAGCCGAAACAAATGAAGAATTTTTCAAATTTCCTTTGGGGAAGCAATTTTTTATCGCGTGTCGTGATTGGTCCGTGGAAAGGCGTGTCTTGTACGAGGCCAGCGATTGGTCAGTGAGGAAAATGTCAAAAGCTATGCGTTTTTGATTACGTACACGTAATAACAGTCACGTGTTTTTAAGACAAGTTTATTCTCGGAAAACCGCACCGCCTTTAGCGTTTTTTGTTAGTAAGACGTTAGACGTCATTTCGGCTTAGTTTCTGCTCATAAACACTTAAAAAATATAGCAGGTATTTATGTACCTGCATATCATTGTGATTGAAAAACTTTACAACCATTTTTCACACTTGCTT
Source organism: Halesus radiatus (assembly GCA_022606495.2). NCBI lineage: Eukaryota > Metazoa > Arthropoda > Insecta > Trichoptera > Limnephilidae > Halesus > Halesus radiatus. Next base: position 10,269 of record JAHDVE020010178.1, read on the forward strand.
ATTTTATTATTAACAATAATTATACACTTTTAATTCAGAATCGTGATATTATTATTATATTATGATTTGCAGTGCAATATTCATATATATAAAATTTAAACAACGATTTTTTTCTTCTTAATTTAATGGTTTTTGTTTTATGTGAGAACTGCAATAGATTTCCGACTAGTTAAATTAACTTAATTTTAAAGCTCTGTATTTGATTTATTTATTTTTTAAGGGGATCCACTTCGTAAATAATAATAATTGGACCATTTCTATAGCGCCGCTTTTTTTAGGTGTGATTTTTTATTTTTTCTAAGCTTATAAAAAAACCACCAAAAAATGGCCGGTTAAACCAAAGGCCAAGGTGTGTTCTAATTACAATATTTAATTAAATCGTCTATGATATTTTGTCAACTCTAAAAGCGATGAAGTGAAAGATGATTTTTGGATTGGTGTGAGCGATGTGATGAAATTTAAAAAAATATATATTAATGAAAGGATTATAATGGTAGGGGGTTTAAATGTGCGGGTGGGAGTTAGACGGGATGGATTTGAGTCAACATTAGGTTTATTTTGGGATAAAAGAACGAATGACAATGGTAACAGAATGCTTGAAGTATGTTTAGAGTGGAACCTTTTTGTTTCGAATGGAAAGAAGGTCTTCAATCATAAAGGTACCCACCAATGTACGTGGTAAAGAGGAAATGAAAGGTCAATGATTGATTTTGTGGTAATAGACTCTAGGTTGAGAGCCGTCACCGCAGACACAAGAGTTTTCAGAGGGGCTTAAGTAGAAACCGACCATTTCCTGGTTGTTTCGGGAGTAAACCTCTTCCGCGGCTGGCGCTCTAAAGTGAAAACGGTGTCGACTCCAATTCAAAGTCAAAATAGAAAAACTGCAAAACGATAAAGTGAGAAGTAATTATGAGAACTGTGTAGAGGTGAGACTGGATGATAAGGATATGTACGATCTTAGCATAGACGAAACACGGAACCACATAAAAGTGAGCATTATTGAATCGGCTAAAGAGGTATGGGGAATATGTACGGAAGGTGGGAAGAAAGCTGATGCATGGTGGGATAATGAGATTAAAGCACTGATCTCAGAAAAGAAGAAAGCGTGGTTATGTCTGATGGCGACTGGCAGTGCTTCTAGCGAAGAGAGGGATAGAGTGAAAGAACTTTACAAGGGATTCAAGAAAAGAGTACGTGCTGGAGTGAAAGAACGAAGGAAACGCCTGGAAGAGGAAGAGGGGATCAAAATGGCAAACCACTTCCAAGAAAACATTAAACTGTTTAGGAAGGAGTAAAAAGGTCCCGGAATGGTCCAGAAAGCGGATGTGTGAAAGTGATCAAATCGAAAGATGGAAAAATGTTAACAAATGAGAAAGAAATAAAAGAGAGATGGATGAAATACTTTGAAGACATTTATGAAAGCAACCCGACTGATAGCGATCCCAGTAGCGAGTCAGGTATGAATGAGGATGGGGTGAATATTCCTTAAATCAATGAAGAAATAAAATCAATTAAATGTATGAAGAATGGTAAGGCTGTTGGTGTCGACAATATTGCTGCTGAATACTTGAAAGGGGATACTCGTATAAGGCCGTATAATTTTCACATGGTTATGGAATCTTTTTAACCAGTGTTTAGAGGGGTGTTACACCCCATTAAATTGGAAAAGGGCTGTGATCATGCCTTTAAACAAAGGTAAAGTGTCACGTATGGAATGTGGAAATCACAGGGCTATTAACCTGCTAAGTTTAGTTGGATAGCTTTATGGAAGGATATTGATTGAAATGGTACAGATGAAAACAAATGATAAAATATGGGATGTGACAGGTGCAATTATGAGTGGAAGGGGGTGGTGCATGGATTAAATTTTCTCGTTGCGTATGCTCACAAAGAAGTTTCTGTCAAAAAACCAGAAACTTTTCTGTACTTTTGTAGATTTACAAAAAAACATACGCCCGAGTTAAGACAAAATAGTTATGGAAGGTGTTGTCTAAGTATGGAGTGAATACGAATCTTATACAGGCAATCGCATCTCTGTACGAGGGAACCGTTGCATGTTTTGGGGCAAATTGTGATTTTACAGGGTGGTTGGACATCGCAAAAGGTGTTAAGGCGATGCAATGGGAAGTATTGCAAAATCATGTGTTTTCGGTTTGAGAATTTGAGTTTGAGAAATATCGTAGATGATTTAATTAAATACTGCAAGTAGAACACGCATTGGCCTTTCGTTTAACCGGGGATTTTTTGGTGTGTCTTTTTATAAGCCTAGAAAAAAGTATCAGGCATTAAAAAATGTTTAAAGCGCAAACTCTCCTACTTATTGTGGTAAATTAAGTTTTTTTGAATATGACCGTAAAACATTTTAATAATTATGTCTGAGCTTTACAGAATAGAATAAAACACGCATTTTGGTGATGGTTTTTTTGGGTAAATCGAAACATGCGGCCGATGTTAATCGGGACTTTCAACCTTGTCGCCGCCTGCATAAGGAGCGCGTGATTTCGTTGGAATTTTAGCCGGTGGATCGCCGCAAGGCTTCGTAATGTCACCGGGGTTATTCAATCTATACATGGATAAATTGTATGCAAGAATTGAAAGAGGTGTATTTGGAAGTGAAAATGAGTAATCTGAAAGTATGTTGCCTGTTGTATGCTGATGATGCGGTGCTGATTGCTAACAGTATGGAAGATTTACAGTCCCTCGTATCTAGAATGAACGAAGTATGTATGAAGAATAAGCTAATGATGAATACTTGGAGCAGGTCGATGTGTTTGTATATTTAGGAAGTATGTTTACGAGAGATGGAAAGACTGATAGTGATATTGAAAGAAGGGTAAATGCAGGAAACTCCATTAACATAGGACTGAACGCGATTGGCGCAAACAAAAAGTTGTTGAAAGAAGCGCAACTAGCAGTCCACAATGGAGTTCTGATACCATCCCTGATGCATGGCAGTGAGGCATGGAACTTGCAGAGGAAGCATGAAAGTAGACTGAATGCTATAGAAATGAAATCTCTAAGACGAATGTGTGGTAAAACCATGTATGATCGTGTAAAAGTGTAAAAAATGTTGGAATTCGTAAAGAATGCAAGGCCGATGTATGCGTAATGAGCAATATTAAGAAAGGGACGCTTAGATGGTTCGGGCATCTAGAGCGAATGAACGAAGAATGGGGTGTAAGGAGAATATATGACGCGAATATGAATGGAATAAGAAGCCGGGGACGTCCGAGGAAAACATGGCACGATCAAGATAATCAAATACTTCGGAGTGAGTCGGGCCATGTCAGAAATCGGAATAACAGAAGAGAATGTATGAGACGTTGTATGAAAGTGAATGAAGCAAGAAGTGTATGCCAAGATCGAGTTGTTTGGCGGTCCGTCCTCTCTGCCTACCCCTGCGGAGAAACGGCGTGATGGTTAGTTCAAACCAAATACACATGATTTTGCATTACTTCCCATCGCATCACATTAACTAAAAATAATCGCAACGATATGAAAAATTCATGAAGCCAGAGCTCACCGTTCGCTCAAATTCTATATATAAAGAAGAGTGTCACGAGCGGAGTTTGCTTGTTTGTTTGTTTTGTATACAAATCTACAGTTTTATTCCGAGCTTGATGAAATTTTGCACACTTGACCTTCGAAACAAGAGGAAGGTCACTGTCTACATGAGATTTAGAAAACTAACCCCTCCCCCCTTCCTACCCATTAAAGCAGAATGTTGGTATTTTTTTAATGAAAATTTGCCCACTTGACGTTCAAAATTAGAGGAAAATTACTGGGTAGGGGTAGGGGTAGGGTTAATAAATCATCAAAACTGTACACAAAACCGTACATGACCCCGGGCAATGCCGTGTACTTCAGCTAGTAACATATAAAACAGAATATCGTTCTTCATAATATTTCCAAAAACAGAAATGTTGACAGTTTGTCGCAGTTAAATTCGCAGGCGACCAAAGGAGAAACTAAAGAACGCACAAACCGTTTTTGAATCCGGAAAGTCTTCACAAACGACACCACCGACTGCAAAGTGAAGCATGTCAGGCTGTTTGGGTTCATTTATGATTTGTGACTTATACGCATTTGTGGCTAACAATAGACCTATAAACTCAAGTTCAAATAAAGGTAAGTACTTGACTAACACTCGTGGAAACACGTGCTTCTAAATATGCATATCGCTGCAGTAAAACCCAAGTAGGTACCTGCATATTTCAACAGAATAGTATGCAGTAATGCACGAATGCAGCAAATATCGTTGCGCCAAAAACAAAAAAGCCCTTTGTGCAATATAGGGTAGGAAATCACAGAAAATATAAAGCAATTATTTTTTAATTTAATATTATTGCAAATAATAAATATGATAATACAGAAATATTTACAAACAGTGTACATTTATTTAATAAAAACTACCCAAAGATTTCTCGTATTTGAGTTGGGGAGCAGCGCCAAGCAGCGACAGTAATGTAACTCTTTCAATAGTGATCGACCGCTAGTCCTATACAAATCACAAGTACGTCCAACGGTTAAATTTAGAAGTCACCTCTGGGCTGGGGTTCCCAAATACTTGATAAACCTGCTTGACTAAGTTCGAAAGAGGGCGGTGCGTCTTATTGAAAATCCGTTGTTAACAGACCGACTGTCATCTATGATGCGAAGATGTAGGTATGCTAAGTCTGTTCTACAGGTATTTCAATGGAGCTTGCTCGAAGGAAGTAGCAGCGTTGACAGACTCGAGCGGAACATCTGTTCACAGTTAATGTTGGCTTCATGAGAACGGGTCGTTTCGCCTACTCGTTTTTTTCTGTACATCGGCTAGTATGTGGAACGAGCCACCGGCATCTGTCTTTCTCCCTACATTTACAGCCCCTCCTTAACCCTCCTCACATTGTCCAACCGGGTAGCGATATAATAATAATAATAATTGGATGATTTGTATAGCCCCGTTTTTATGAAAAACACCTCAAATTTCTCTGTTGTTCCCTGTACATACTGGAGCACTCTTGTGAGGAATCCCTTTTTTTTTTAAAGTATCGTAGAAAGAAATTAGATACGTATAGTAAATAATTTTATTTATTCTTAAATTTAAATATAATAACAAAAAACATTAGCCACCCATCTCACTAGGACAATCCTGTGTTGAGATAAGCGGCTTTACAATTTAATAATAATCAGTAAATAGAAATAAGTTAATAATAATACATGTATAAAAATAAGTAAATATTAATAATAATAAAAATAAAAAATCATAATAATAAGTGAATAATAATCAGTAAATAGTAAAAAGCATGTAATAATACACGTACAATATTAAGTAAGTATTAATAATTACGTAATAATAAAAATAGGTAAATAATAATAAGTATAAAATTTATGTAAATAGTAATAAGTACATATAAAAATAGGCAAGTAATAATATGTAAATAAAATTATATAAATAGTAATAAGTAAATAATATGTAGATAAAAAAATAGAATGTATAATATATATACAATTTTAATAAAACGTAAACTTAAATAGTATTATAATATTGTTTTATACATTATAGTAACCATATCTAATAGACAGCTAAAATCTCGTTCACAGCTGCCGGTATCTTTAAAATTATTTAAGTTCTACTGTTATGATAAGTCTATCCTCACTGTAACAAAACTGAACTACTGTTTTTTTTTTCAATTTGTTTAATACTTGCTGATATTTCGATATTTTTTATAATATGATTTAAATCGATGTTATGCAATTGGAGTCTAGTATCTCTATAACAAAACTGTTATTCTGTTTTCTTTTTTTTTTCTTTTTTCCAGCTTGTGTACATTGATCACAACATGCATGCTCCTATATCGTTCTATTATTGCGCTACATTTGTATGATGATTGTTATTTATTGTTGTATTATATAATATTGTTGAACTAAACTCCTGCCGACAAGCTACTTACAGTGGCTTAGCGAGTATAAGTTCCTCAGTTAATATGCACGAGAGTTGGTACTTGATTAATAAATTGTGGTTTGGACTGGCAGATCTTATAAAATTCGTAAATTTGTAATACAAGTACAATGCCACAATAATCCCATACAAAATAAACACAACACATTTTAATTTTAGTAATATTTTGAAGACCTGATCTAATATTTTAAATGCTTGCTTGTCGTTTGAGTGTCATTATTGATTTGACAGCGAAAGTAATGCCTGAAACATTCATTTGAAAATTTCATTTCATTCGAAACATCTATTTTTCAAATTATTTCTAAATAATAAAGTTCTTAAGTGGGTACCTACCTACTGGTATTTTCCATTTAAAAAAAAATCTTTTGAAAATGTAATCTGTTGCTAACCAGAGTGGTATATATATAATCTCAATACAAGATGGCGGGTTCAATGTTTTTCATACTAAATTTCGGTCTAGTAATTTTCAAGAAAATAGAGGACAGACAGACAGATAAATATTCATTTTTATACAAAGAGTTTTACATACTTATTTACAATCAAGAGTTATGTAATAAAACGTCCAGTTAAAATAAATAAAAATCTATCTCAATAACCTGTCTGGAGCTGGGAAGTCGACAGACCCTATGTATGTTGTCGACATCGGTTTTATTTCAAATCCTCATTGATCACATTTTTTCTAGGGATGGACTGACTACTCAATGCGGTTTATGCATACGTGCCCTTTGTTTATGGTACTACAGTAAATTTATTTAGGTCAATAGGTGTTATTAGTTGACCGAAATTATAGTGTAGCCTTTGCAAATTTTCTGTGTTTTATTTACGCCTTACTATCTATGGTCTCCGTAATTGAGTGGTGACTATCCTTGGATACGAATCCGACTTTAGCCATGTTTGGTGACCAGATCTGAATAGCAAGGTACTTCCTCACCTTCGTCTTTCCCATCGTTTTTTTCTGAAATTTATGTACCGAAATAATGATGTTTTAGATGTTAGATAAATAAAAAAATAATAAAATTCACAAAACAAAATTATTTAAAAAAAACGTTATATTTTTTCGCGTTGTTTTTTCAAAAATAACTGTCAAACTATGCACGTGAAATGTGAGGAACAAATTTCAAAGGCAAAATGAGTAGCTTGGTGGTGCCATAATAATGAAAAGATCTGCTTCCACCATTATTTCATTGAGAAGCTAAATGTGCTATTATTAATTGCATTTTGTTTCTTGGAGAAATCGACCTTTAAACCTACAATAACATCGTGTTATATTGCATATTCCCTATGTGCACCCGCCAACAAACCATTCTTCTCAATGTTTAAAATCGTAAGTGTTTTTTTCTAAAATATTAAGAATTAACACCATCTGTGATCGTGAATTTACATCATAATTTTATGTTTCACCTTAAATCTATTTGACTAGAAGGAACAATCGATTCTATCTAGGGAACACAAACACGCCCACACCACATTTCTACCGATTTATCTATTCGTCGGTTTCTACAAGGATACAAGCTAAAGGTAGTCTGGAAATATATAATGAATCAGAAAACTTGGCCCAGACATTATCATTATGTCTGGGAAATAGAGACAGACAGGCAGGCACCAAAAATGAAAGAAAAACACTGTATCACCAGTCTATCCGAGTATCTATTCTGAAATTTAAAAAAATTGCAAAACCGGGGTTTGTTGATTTTAAGTGTGAACAAGTAGGCAATAAAAAGTAGAAATTTAATAAAGTGAAAACAATTTATTTTTCATTATGACGACACCAAGCTATTCATTTTGTCTTTGAATTTTGTTATTTTTAAAGAAACATGGCCAAACAACTTAACTAGATTAGATTAGTGTCTTTATATTTTATAATTTTGATCTGTGAACTAGATTGTTTTATTTTGATTTAACATGTTCTAATAAGCAGGTATTTTGATACATATCATAAAAAAAGCATTTAAAAGTAATTATTTTCCTTGGGTAATAAAAAAAAATTATATAAAACTATCCTGAAATATGATGTAGAATCATTTCCTTTCGGAAGTATCATTAATTTCTGAAGACCGTGTAAAAAATATGCACTTGAACCATTATACTTTTTAAACATACTTCAATCTTCCTATGAGTCATCTTTGAGTTGCAATTTAAAACCTTTTAAACGATCGTGGCGCCTTCAATTTTTGTCCACTATAAAATGTCAGCCTGTAGGTAATGTTTGAATGAAATACCTACCTAGGTGTGTAAAAAAGATAATGACAATTTTTTCAGTATTTTTTTAAAACGAATTGTCAAGTGAAAACATTAGAATGTGAATAACACATTTCAAAGTTTTTGGTGAGTAATTTGGTGTTGCCATAGTAATGACCTTTTTTAAATTATAAATTTCTGCAAATGCCAAGCTATAAAAATAATCAGACAGTCCACCCCTATATTATTTATCATTGGAAAGTGTAGGTAGAATGAGGTTAATAAAACATGAAAGGTATCTGAACTCGTTTTTCACTGTTTTTTACAATAATAAACGTGACAATAAACGTGCTGGCACATTTCTAGAATAGCTCTGACTGTCGACTAAAAAAAGCAACAAAACGTTCCAGACGGGATGATTTACTTGATTCGGTTCAGCCAATTGCACCCTGAAAAATATTTATTTGTTCTCAGAAAGAAAATAACTGAATCTGTACCTATGTAAAACAAATGACAAGGATACTATACTAAAGCGATTCTTCGTAATAACGATCTTTATCGCGCAACCCTAATTTTCAAAACCATAGAGTAGCCGACAAAAGTAGAAAAGTAAATATCTGATTTTGACGTTTGTGAGTTCTTGTTTGTGATTGTTTTGTGGTTTTTCTTATCGCTTTGCCGAATTACAACAAAAGCACAAATTTCCTGTTCAATCAAGATTAACATAACGTTCATTTGAAGTTGCAATATAGGACATATTCCGTGCATCAAAATAACTTCACATTGTCTCCAATGAGCTCAACTGATTCTACTCGAAAAATCGTAACCTAAAAACACGAAATGGATTGCTCTTCCATATCAATATACGTATCTGTCGACAACGACATTCGGTTTAAATACGTTCTATCCAAATCTGAATTAACTGCTTGCTCACTCTTTCCCGATGAGGCAGATTTAAAAAATTTGCCGTCTCATTCAAAGACCAATGAAGAAATTCTAGAAACATCGAATAAAAGTCTTCCAAGCGGTTTATTTTGTATGGAAACAAACGCTCTTCTTCTAAAACCCTTTGTCGAAGAATTGAAGTCTTCCAGTTGCTATAGGAATGGTGTTTACAGTAATCTTAGCAATAAATTGAAAGAACACTTTGAACAGAACGGGCAGAGTGTAAATCGTCAAATAGTTTTAAATGTGTCTCTAGCTGAATCCTATATCATCGATTATGCTTGGTAAGTTGTTTGCTGCAATGTTTTTATTTTCACATTGGATATTTATTGTATCGTCACATTTTACATAAATTAATACTACCCTATTATGTTATTATGTACAAATGCTGCTTTGTTATGAAATCATTTGACTCTTAATATTTGGTAGCATATTCATCATCGGAAAGAATAACTTTTTTTTAATAAAATCGGTGTGCATTGGCAAATTTGCAAGTTACGAATAATGTTTGAAAATGCAGAATGTTAAAATGTGAATATTTGTTTTTAGGGGCTGGAGGCTGTGGAGGCAGTGCCACATGGGGCTGGAACGGGACTGCGCCTCGGCCTGGCTGTCCACCCTTGGGGGGGCCTTTTCCGCCCTCGGGGACTATTTTGACAGATGCGTGAGTCTATACAACAATCTTTTCTAATTTTAATGTGAAAATTTGGTAGTTTTTTTTCTTGTTGATAATTGTTGACTATTTATTTTTGTGTGTATCGAAAAAAATTACAACATTATTGACCGTCCTAATAAACAGTGTCGGTGTGCAAAATGGCAACTTTGCATTACAGCCGTTTAGTCTTTTGGCTGCGATCTTAAGAACAGTTTCATGAATAACTTATTTTGGATTTGAGGCCAAAATACCCATCCGAAATGAATGATATATTTTTTTAATTAAAGGTTTAGTAAATATCTAGTATCGATGAGAAGTATTTTATTTGTTTGAAATTATGAAGAATATGCCATGAAAAAAAATCAATTTTCAAAATTTTAGAGGCAACTTTGAAAATTATTTGCGGGTTTATCGTATTTTTTTTTTTTAAATATATCATACAAATAATTGTTAAAGGTGCCTCTAAAATTGCGAAAAATCAATTCCATTAGTGGCCTATATTTCATAATGTAAAACAAAAACAAAAAAAATTACTTCTCGTCCGTACTAGATATTTACTATACTTTTTGATGGAAAAAAAGATCATTAGGTTTAAGTGGGTATTTTGGCCTCAAATCCAAAATTATGTTATGCATGAAACGGGCAGCGCAGTCGTTCCTCTTAATACGGCAAGAAAAAAGCATTGATATGCGGCCGTATTAAGCGTTGATACGGCAACTTTGTTTGCCAATAATACACCGCTCTTCTGTCATTCGAAATTTTACCACTGGCCAGAATATTCCTAAAAGTATCACGATGTTGACCTCTACAGAAGTTTCTCAAAAATATAATTGTATTTCATAAGAAATATCGATAATCAAGTCCTTGCTCAGAACGCACTATTACATTGGAGCTTACAAACTATTCAATAGATGGCGCCCATACAAATATGTCATTTGCATAATATTTTGTATTAGGTATTTGCAAAATATCATAACAATACATTCCGTTTTACTCATAATTGCGGGATAAATTTTATATGGGCGCATAAGGCCGGTATAGTTAAAAATAATAATAATAATAATGTTTTTATTTAATTTCTAATACAATTACAAACATGTTATATTTAATACGTAAGAGAAATTACAGGTACTTATTTAATATTTGTAAAACAATGAAGAAATATACTAAAAAAAAAAAAAAAAATAAATTCAGAGATATTTAAATAAATTCAGGCAGTGGTGAAGATGGCGTCAATGAGAAGAGATTCTTTCAAGAATCAATAGAATTTCCCTTTTGAATCTTTCCTCACTGACGCAAAATATGTCGATATCCTGTGAGATTTTGTTCAGGGGCAATATACTCCTCCCCACCGGGAGAACCATTGGCAGGTTGGTTCTATAGGTAGGAAGATAGAATAATCTATGACGACGCTGTCTTAGATAGTCATCAGGAACATAAAGACTTATGCGTTCCAAAATAGCTGAATTCTCTCTGGAGCCTCGCAGTAGTCTAAAAAAGTGGGTAGCGGCATACCCCTCTCTTCTGAGCTGCAGGGAGTGAAATCCAAGCATGCCCAGAAGAAAGTTAGTTAGATAAAGCCACGGATAGAGTCCGTACTCCCTCATGTAAAGAAATCTCAAAAGCTTTTTCTGAACCCTCTCTAACATGAGGGAGCACC
>JAHDVE020010179.1:0-16745 GCA_022606495.2 Halesus radiatus
TTGGGATAATTATTTTTATTTTATAAAGTTTAAAGTTGTGAATTCTTGCTTGTCGTTTGGATGCCACAATTAATTTGGTAGAAAAGCAATGGCTTGTGATAACTATTACCCCTTCTAAATAATGTAACAAAGAAACGTTAATTTGAAATTCAATATGTGTATATATATATATAAATAATAAGTTCTTAAGTAGGTACTTACTTGTGTTTTCCATTGTGAAAATATTTTACCAAATAAACGTTCTTCTTTTGAATATGTAATCGGTGGCTAACCAGAGTGGTATGTCTATGGGGTAACCTCAATACAACATGGCGAGTTAAATGTTTTTCATACTAATTTTAAAAATTTATAGCAACAGTTTTACATATTCGATTTCATTAAAACTACTCTCTAAACCTTACCTGTACTAATAAGAACAAATTGTTCTATTTTCAGCGAAACCTGTGGAGCAATTTTTGAGAAATTCGAGGACAAACAAACAGACAAACATTCGTTTTTATATATAAACATTTGTTTTGAAGATGAATATTGTGTATTATTCTATTTCAAATGTTTGCTAGTGACGAGATAAACACATTCACACGAACAATGGTACATTAATTATTGATTTTTGTTTAATATTTTTTTATCGATTTTCTATATTTATAGTCCAATCCATGAACAACCATGTTCTGAATAATTAAACGGTTTTCGTCAAAAGCTCTAAATTTTTAAGCGCAATAAATTAATAAACCACGAACTATTAAATGGCGCTTAAGTACTTACCTTTTTACTCAATTGACAAATTGTACACACTGCGTATATAAAGTAATGTACTGTGACGCATGTGCAGCGTTAATGTATATTGAGTCAGAAGGTTACAAGTTCAAATCCTCAAAAAATAAACCTAAGCCAGGGTGTTTCAGTGTTGATTGCTATGCTTGAAGGACATTATTCGATGAACATGAAATACAATAGCACACTTGAATATTCAATTATAATTTCTTTAAAAGATTGATATACACTTTGTGGCGTCATTATTAAAAAATAAATTAAAAATTACTTTGTATTCACCACTTTGTTAATGTGCACATATCAACATGTTTCTAAAGCGATGATTTCTTCATCAAGAAAGCATCGCTTTCGAAAAATGTTGATATGTGTACATTGATATAAAGTGGTGAATACAAAGTAATTTTTAATTCATGTATGCATATTCAATTGTTGTAATTACCTCTGTATTCTTTCTTTGGTAATCACGAAGCCTCATGAATTGAATAATTACACTTTTTTCAATACACTTTGTAGCTTAATTTGATTCGCAGCAATTTCATTAAAAGAACCATTTTTTTCTGTACAAACACGAAATTAATTATATAAAGCTGTAAACACTGAGCAGTGAGCAGGCCAATTCATTGACTCTTTTATTGCCCCCATAAACAGGAGGTGTATCTACAACGACTTTAGTGATAATTTTATTGCTTGCTTTAGAATAATGAAAAAATTGAGGAGGTGTTAAAAAAGACAAAACCTTTTAAGTAATTATTCTTCCTAATTAGGTTAATTACTGAGTACCTACAAATTACAGCGCTACTAACACTGAAAGCCTACATACAATTACTTGGTGCTAATGTGAGTTAAGGTGTTACTGTAACAGCACATTTTTTAAACTAAAATTAGTATCTTTCTAACATGCTTTAAAAATAATAAACATAATGTCTTTATTTCAGCAGAACAAAGTGGTGAGTGCAATAATCTGTCTGCCATATACAAGAATACATTTTAAAAAAATTACATGATGTGGAAATATAATGTAAAAAAAAAAAAAATAATAATAATAAAAATAACATATTTACCACTTATGCTACGGTGGCTTGAGGGAAATTCTCCATCTACGAGTTTGATGTTGGGGCGCGCCTGCCACTGGGCGACGTCCTGGACAAGAGTGTTTTCCGTTCTCCGGTAGCACCGAACCCATGCACCCTTCCCTCTGCGAACATCTGCGAGGCGCTACATTGAGCCTCCTTGTCTAACGCCGCACTAATGCATCGTTTTAGTGGTGTGATACCGTACAGCAGTTCCAATGAGGAACTACAGTCCATTTTTTTATTTGTTAATAATGACATTCAATTTTAAATATCACCATAATTCGTTTTTCTTCAAAGCTAGCTTTAATAGTTAATAAATAATAATTTTCAAAGTTTCAATTTTTCAAGACCGCTAAAAGGCTCCAAATCTATGGCCGGTCGGTATGTATTTATCAGTTTTGAGGTTAGAATGTCAAGTGTTAAAATAATTATGAGCTTTAGCGTATATAGTTTTATATTCTATTCGTGGTAAACCATAACTTAACGTAAGTGTACTTTTTTAGAAACTTTATTTCAAAGAATAAAAATAATATTGACCATTAACATTATCATAATATCCGTATTAATAATTGGTTTGTTCATGAGTATTCTAATTTCTTTAATTAATAATAGTTTTATTTTATATTGAACAACAATTAGAAAGTTGAAAGAAAACCAAAATAAGTTTAAATTTTGTCAAAAATATAGAAATACATAATTCAACATACAAAACAAAATCGAAAAATAAAAATGTCCATACTAATCTGAAAACAGAATGCGTACTTGACGTCACATGTTCCAAATACAGTGGTACCAAACTAATGACGTTTTGTTGAGATGATTTTTTATTCGCTTTTAATAAATTCTACGTATGATTATACACAATCAAAAAGTACTATATATAGGATCGGCGTTTGCCGATCTAAATGAACACATATTTCTAAAGCCTCTCTCTCTTATATTTCTCACTAGCGTTCCTTATTGTGTGGAACCAGTGGAACATTGCGTCCCCATTTAGGGAAAGTTGTGAGGGGGAGAAAGGATATGGGGGAGGGGAAGGAGATATGGTAAAGAGAGATAATATGGAAGGTGTTTGATTCTTCAGATCTGGTCACTTAACAAATAAAAACATTTCAAAACAAATCTGAATGCACCACAAAAGTCAAAGAATTGTTAAAAAAGTGAACTAATCTGTAGACTTTAATAATTTAGTGGGTTCTCTTTATAATGAAGAATGCACAAAGTAGACAACGTTAAGACTCTGAAGGTTAGTGAAATAAACTCCATATTTAAAAAATGAAATATATATTTGCCTGGGCTGTCTGCTGGGTTCCTAACCCGACACCTCTGGATCTAGAATCAATAATCTAACAAAGTGGATACTCTCAGTATCGCCTGATTGAAACCACCATTCAAAATCTAAACGTTGCCTGTAATGACTTTTGCCGTGTTTGTTAACCAGATCTGAATAGCCAGGTACTTCCCAACCCTTCAGCCTTACAACATACCCCAATTGGGATTGCCATAACAGACGGTTGAGAGCAGCGAAGAATCTCGTGCGGGGTTCCCATAAAAAATGTTTTCATGATTGTAAAAAGCACAATTTGTTACAGACACAAGTGTGTACTCAGTAATTACGAAGCCGGAATCAAACCACTATGGAAACGCCACTATGTCAATCTTCCCAAATGACTTTCAGGACCTTAATCAACACGTATTGAGCATTCATCACGCTATCTGCATGCTGCCAAACGTGCTAATTTGTTGATGGCAAATCGCTACTCGGAGCGATTCAATCTGCCTACCAACACCTACAGTACGTAATGTCAACAGTCGGCTCCATAAATATCGCTATGTGAAAAGGCAATATGGGGAAACTGTTAATCTTTGTGAATATCAATTTGTAGCTACATTGCATTATCTGTGGCAAAAGAAAATCAATATTTTGTACTAGTTTTTAGAAATTGAATGTAAATCAAATTTACTAATGTTATTATTAAGTTCTATAAGTATTTTATTTTTTTATTATTGTAGTTTTAAGGCCATTTTAAACTGCGGTTAATCCACATTGCGACGACTTACTTATATGATTTTATTTTCCTCCACCACAGAATAGAGAATTTTAATTATTTTCTAACTAAATCGGTTTTATTGGTAATAAATAATTATTAACCGTCCAAATTAGAATTTGTTGGGGTAAATAAAATCATAAAAGTAAATCGTCGCAATGTGGATTAACCGCGATTTAATAATGGCCTTGAATACCGTTACAGCTTTTACAATAATGCAAACTAAAAGATTTGCGGAACTTAATAATAATATAATTTAATTTGATTTACATTAAATTTATTATTAAATTTGATTTACTTTTTTTTTACATGAATACCGCACAAGAGTCTCAACTGCTGCCAACCGTCCGGAGCCAATGAGACTATGGCATCCCCAATTGGGAAATGTTGCGAGGCTGAAGCTATTGGGAAAGGGAAGGAGAAGGGGAAGAGGAAGGTGGGGAAATACCTGGCTATTTAGATCTGGTCACCAAACACGGCTAAAAGCCATTTCAAGCAACGTTTCAATTCTGAATGGTGGTCTTTCACCAGGGCGATACTGAGAGTATCTTCCATTCTAGAACGTGCGCAAATACACTATATATAATTTTTAATTAATTAATTGTGAAACAGCACAAATTAATTAAATAAAATTTACTTGCGATTTGAACCCGCGACCTTCGGATTCGTAGTTGAGAGCCTTACCCTTCGACCATGAAGGCCATCACGTTAAATTTATTATTAAATTTGATTCACATTAAATTTATTATTATGTTTAATTTAAATTAAATTTATTATTATGTTTAATTTAAATTAAATTTATTATTAAATTTGATTTACATCGAATTTATTAAAAAAAAAAAATGGAGTTCTACGAATTAGTAAAAAACTTTATTTTTCAGTTTTCAGTTACGTCATGGCAAATTAATTGGATACTATTTAATGTGTATTTTAATAACATACAACAGAATTTTGACTGAGCTTTCGAAAAGCCCACTTTTCAAACTTTATTTCTTATAATATGATAAAACACACATAAAACTTACTTTCACTTTTATTTTATTTTACCGTAACCGGTTTCAGCTTGTTAAAGCCATCTTCAGACTGGAATAAATTAATCTTAATCTTATTTTTTATTTCTTTGTTTTTGTTCCTTTATAAGAAGGTAACTAATAAAAAATTAAATATGCTTATATTCTTTTGTAAACTCCTACTATTGAAATATGAGATGATTTAAAAAAAAAGTATAATTTTCAAAAAAGCGTTATTTTAAATACGAATTTAATTTGGTTAAAATACAAATATTAGAAAGAATTAAAGCCTTTCCTGTGACCAATAATACATGTCAAATTACTTATTCACACATATTTAGGAATATATTATTAACAGAAGCAATATTTCTCATCCCAGATCTAAATGGTATAAGTACCTTAGACTAGAGTTAGGTTTTTAAATTAGTGCCAGTCTGATGATGCTTGTCGCAGTGTGAAACCCATCCCCAAGTTACGGACAATAACAAAAGTCAATTTACATACTCGATTACTCGCCTTTTTTCTTGAAATATATGCGATATTGTGTAAATGTTCTTATAACATCATTGTTGTATTATATTCCCTGAAAAGTTTATATTTAATGGGCGCATTTGGCCTTACACAGTCGATACAAAAACATCCACAAATCAAAAAAAAATACTGATATAATCGCTTTGTTGATTTACTTGACATTGTGTCCAAGGCAACCTATAGAATGTTAATATTTTCGGGAGAATTTGCTTTCCTTATTGGGTTAATTCATCATCACCTTAATGTGTGCAGCTCACTGTCCACTGTACGTATTGTTTCGTCCTGTATTTATTAGGGGATGCCGTGTTCGCGAGGGATGAGTTAGGACATCATTTGTTAGGCGCCTACCGCCTACCTAACTCTGGCTACAAAGCCGGAAAATTGTTTCAACCCCCAGCAAACTGGCGCACTGTTGAAAAATTCGCCAAATTAAACTCGTGTCATAGTATTGCGCTGAAAAACATATTAAGTTTTACAAACACATTCTCATAATCACGTAGTAAATAATAAATAGAAAACAATAGCTGAACAAATGATGAAATCCAAGTATACTCGTATATCGTGAATACCAGTATTCGTTTGATTAATAAACGAAAACGTTTATTTTGTTGTACTTAAAGAATAGTTTGAAGGTATTTTATAGCTCTATATTTCCCTATGAGTTGATATTTCACAACAATGGTATACAATATGGGGTTCCAAAACGTGTTCGGCCACGGAAGCCTAGAGAGGCGCAAGGATGTTCGCGCAACCTCAATTTCAATTGGACAGTGCGGAAGCACTGGATATTTGCGAATACCGCACATTAGTCCCAATTTCCCTGAGTCAATGGGACAATGGAATCCCCGATTGGGGTATGTTGCGAAAAAAGGTAGTGGCATATGAATGATAATATTCACGAAATTGAATTTTCTGCATTTCTTCTCCACGATCAAATCAATAGGAGTCGTTTTTAAACATCAGTGAGTTTTTGAGTAATTTTTATCGTCGGTGATCAAAATTTTGCAGATCATTAAATCAACTTTACGATCTGATCTATGAGTACGTAAAATCAATAAATGATGTCTGTTTTTATAATGTTGTGGAAAGTCAATTTCCAAACAATATTGAAGTTTCGAAATATTTTAGACCTTTTTTAAAACAGAAATTTAAAAAATAGCCCCTAATCAAAAAGTAGCCCAGGTGAAATGTTTACAACGTTCAGGTCGGACAACAAAATACTCTTGTTTTTATGATTCTAAAATGTGTAACTCTTCAATACAAAATATTGAAGACCGATTATAGTTTGTCGCGAAAAACATAACGCAAGTATTGTGTAAAACAGAGAGAAAACCGCGGAATGTTTTGATCATAGCGAGTAGAAAATCAATCTACGTTAAAAACTGAGAAATTTAAAAACTCGCTTGTGTTACTTATATCGACATATGTACGTATACATGTTTTTATTTGTTTATTTTTTTATTCTTAAATTAAAAAACAAAAAAACAAACAAAAAAAAAAACAAAACAAAAAAAACAAAAAAAAAACAAAACTAAAACATTGGCCAAGTATTTCACTAGGACGGTCCTGTATTGAGATGAGTGGCTTATAGAGAAACGATATATTATAATAATTATTTTTTTTAAATATCACCGAAGTTATTCAAACTATGAACAAATATAAAATCTACAGTAAATCTTTAAGGTGTAAACTAATTAGCCATAATCATAGGATGACCATATTTTTGCTAACAAGAAGTGGTGAGTAAATAATAATAAGTAAATAATAATGAAAATATAAAACATACATCCATTACAACATAAGGGATAACATGGATAAAGCAAAATCACTACTCTCAGCTAACATAAACTTTTTGTCCAATTTTTAAAATAAATTTAGCGTATTTTGTTGAGCTGAGCAGTATCCAATTAAAGCCATTTACGAAGTTTTCCCTAAGCCTGTTGTGAAATTCTTTATATTTGCTTGACAGTGACGATTAAGATTATATTCCATTCTACTCCAAATATGTTCACACGTTTCCCCCTCCCCAAAATACTAAAAAAAAAAAAATATCCCACAGGTTTTTTACCAGAGTGGTGTAACATGGCGGGTTATATGTTATAGCAACGGTTTAACATATTGAATTTCATACAAATTATACTTTAAACCTTTCCGGCACTAATGAAAACAAACTGTGATATTTTCAGCCAAACCGATAGCGTGATTTTCGACAAAATCGGGGACACACAAACAGACAAACATTCATTTTTACATACAAAGATTAGGCTTAAAATTATGTTTTATATCTGACAGCTGTATTAGTAGATTTGAGAATCTGCCACAGAGTCCTGGCATCTTCTCCATAGAACCCAATCGGGAACCGTCAGTAGATGGTAACAAGCCCAGTATAATCGTCCTTGTGGTTTTTGTACTCGATTTGAATAAATTGTAAAACTAAACGTTAAAAAAAATGTCTTTCGAAAATAAATGGCAAATAAATAAAAATGTGCAGATATTTTAATGAGAAAACCACGCAAGAATCCCAACTACCCAGAGTCACGTATAACGGACTATGGCTTTCAGAATATAGCCTGAGGGAAGTCAGCAGGAGAGGGATATGGAGTAAGAGGGAGGTTGGGAAGTAGTAGTATTGTATTGAACGTGTCTACAAATTGGATTAATTTAAGCAGATAAATTTCTTTATAACCAAATATAAATTATTGCACAACACGTGTGATAATAAAGCCTAGAGCTGTTATTTCACCACAAATGCAATATCGACCCAAGATTGCACCACAAATGAAATAACAAGCCGAGATTTCACAACACGTGCAACATCAGCACATAATGATCGGTCATGCCGCGCGCGCTATAAATGGCGTACGCACAGCAGTGTGTGCTTTCTTTTTACTTCAACCGCGGAACGGACACCATCTCCTCCCTTAAATACCTTGACCTGCCACCACCAAAAAAAAAACAGTGTTCTACAACCAGAAACCGCTGACGTAACCACCCGCTATCTCAGCGACCGATCATACTGACTGGCGCCATAAGTAGAGTACGCTCGGAGCGACGACATCTCCATTGTTAAACTACCAAATGTCTTTCTCAAAGGGATTCGCAAATCACAATAGTCGAGCGTCCCTGTGTGCCGGTGCCTAAATATTTCCACTATTTTTCTTCTGCGGGTCCTACATGCCCGTCCAAGTATTATGATAAATAAACGTAACCATAGAACATTCGTAAAAATAAATTCTAAAAAATACATATTTTTCTAACTCTTACTTATTGAATCGCTATTATTTTGTTACGCTGTAACAATTTTGACACATTTCTAAATGTCTTGACGGAACGGCCAATTATTGTTAATTCCAATGTAAAGCAAATAATTTGAAATGAAGGCAATGATCAAATGAAAATAATTAAGATGGCTCAAGGCCTTTCATTTCAAGCTTCCGTATTCATGGTTGTCAACTTCGATTGTGACCTTCGCACCCAAAATCATCTCTAAGTCTAGTCCCTAGCGAAACAAGTCACAATAAATCTTCCGGTATTATTATAGGACGAGTTGGATAGGAATGAGCGGTGTTGTTCTACCTTAGGTGGGAATTCAATAATTGAGTCAGAGATCCTAGTTTAGGGGATTAAAGTTAAGCATTGAAACTAAGAAAGAGGCTTTAAGTAAATGATTGAATACTGAATATTGTCCCTTGTCACTTAATTGAAAGCTCCATACCTACCTATCTATGTTTGAAAGAAGGCAGTTATCCATTACGGTAAAATCATCGTTAACTTGATTACGTAGTATGTATTGTATAAATATCAGTGGCGTACCATTCATAAAGGTTGAAAAGTTATGCCGACCATAATAAAAACGAACCACAAGATGACAATGGAAAAAAATTCTCAAGGCGGAATAATTTTAATGCAAATATATTCTCTCCATAAATTTGGTAAGGAACTTGTTAGGTTCTGAAATGATAATGTGCTTGGTTCCTACCTTAATTGCTATTTATCTAGTTCTTACCTTAGCAAACCAATCACAATGTTTTGAAAAATGGAACGCAGTGATCCGACAGTAATCGTTTTGAGTGCTCTCTTGTTCGGAGAAGAAAAACTACTTTCGAGCAGCATGTTCGTTGTTGACTTCATTCGGTAAATGTTTCGTTATCCTTGACCCTTTAAACCATAAAACTGTCTCTTATTACAATCAACCAAAATCATCATTATTATTTTCGATGTTAATCCACAACAGTTTAACACGCGAAACCCCACAATTGAGTACGGATAGTTACGCTTGTGACATTGTGTAACAGAACTTGTATGCCCATTTTTATAGTTGGTTATAACAATCAGCGGAAGATGATAATAAAATGGACATTTTCAAATATTCAATGCACAATTCATATCCAAACTTGAAAACATAGCTCAGCGTATCTTTGGTCATAGAGCAATTCACGCCACTGATAAATATTATTACGAGAAGAATTATCGACTATCATAAATCGCACCGAGAACAAAATTAATTATTTTTAATACAAGCACTGTGGTCAATAGAAGTAATACACGAAAAAATATAGGTGTACTTAGTAATACTGCCTTAGCAATCAGAATTATTTCGTTCAGTAAGGTTCCTAATTTCAATTTTCCAAACTTATTCTTAATTTCATTTCGACGATTTAATTATACCTAATTTTGAACCTCTCAATTCATGGTGGAATTCTTTATTAAAATGATTTTTTTTAAATTAAAAAACCTTTAAACTTTTTCTACTTATTTACTTTCTACCGGATCGGTTTCACCCTATCACGGGCATCGTCAGACTGGCCCAATTAAAACTAAATCTTTGGTATATATAACATCGATGTCAAGGGTGGTTTTTATTTCCGACTTGAAATTTGTTTTATTGCTGATGGTACTATTTACTATTTTATTTTAAAAACTACTTTTGGGTAAGTTTATTTAAGTTAAAACGAGATTTTGTTGAAACCCAAGCTAAAGATTTTGTGATTATCTACCCACTAACGATAAAAAAATAATTTTAAAAAAAAAAACATTTTTATTTTATTACTTTTACTCGAACATAATTAAAATATCTTCTCATACAGGTTTATTCAAAAGAAAAGGTGAATTTCGAATTTTTTCGAAACTTATTTATTTATTCATCAATATCCATTTTCTCCCCTTCAAAGTAATCCCCCTCAGATATAATGCACTTATGCCAGCGCTTCTTCCAATCCTCGAAGCACTTCTGGAATGCGTTTTTCGGTATGGCCATCAGCTCGTTCTTCGATTCTGACTTTATCTCATCAATTGTGGGAAAACGCTTTCTTTTCATTGGTCTCTTCAGTTTCGGAAATAGGAAAAAGTTGCAGGGAACTAAATCTGGTGAATACGGCGGTTGAGGCATGATTACGGTGTTGTTTTTGGTCAATTAATCACGAACAACCACCAACAATGTGTGAGATGGTGCATTATTGTGATGCGAAATCCATGATTTTTTTTCCACAATTCCGATCGTTTGAGCCATATTCCTTCACGCAAACGTTGCATAACTTCCTTGCAGTATTTTTTATTAACCGTACGACCTGTTGGCAAGAACTCATGATGCAACACGCCATTGTAATCGAAGAAAACAGTGAGCAAACCTTCACATTTGATCGAACTTGGCGTAATTTTTTCGGTCTTGGCTCTTCTGGCCGCTTCCATTGGGATGATTGGGCCTTGGTTTCGACGTCATAACCATATACTCACGTTTCATTACCAGTTATGACCCTTTTGAGAAAATCTGGATCGTCGTTGATGTCATTCAACAACTCCTGAGTGATACTAATACGACGTTGCTTTTGCTCAAAATTTAGCAATTTCGGAACAAACTTCGCTGCCACAAGTTTCATGGCCAAAACATCCGAGAAAATTGCATAGCATGAGCCGATTGATATGACAACATCCTCTGCAACTTCCCTAATGGTGATTTCTTCACTGTTTCGATGTTTTCTTCGTTTGTTGACGTGGTTACAATTAGAGGACGCTCATCGTCATTAACATCTTCTCGGCCTTCTGTAAAGCGCTTTTACCACTTATAAACACTTTTTTGAGACAAAGTAGACTCGCCGAATGCCACAGTCAACAATTTAAGTACATCGAAGCACTTTATTCCATTTATTACGCAAAAATTAATACATGTGCTTTGATCAATTTTTTTCAAAAGTAAAAAATCGAAGAACAAACAAAAACGTGACTAACCTTTCCAGTTGTCAAAAATAAGCCACTGAACCAAAATGGCTGATAATTTTAACATATGATAAACATATGTGTACCAACATAACAAAAAAAATCGATAATCGAAATTACACAGCCCGCGAAAATTCAAAATTCATCTTTTCTTTTGAACAAATGTAATGTATTGTAATTTTTTTGTGAACAGTGACAGGGGACATCTCCCTCTTTCTGTTTCAACTCTGGTTAGAAGTGCATAAATGTGAAGATAATCTTCTCTACCCAGTGAGCGGGCTGCTTATTGCTACTGTAGGGCTTTTATTTAATTTATTTCATAGAATTGTGAACTGTATTTTTTGCGCTAGCGGCACTTGCTGATAGAAACCTTATATTTAAGCCCGCTCACTGAGGTATTGGAGGGTATAAGATGGAATTTGGGCGGAGATGAAGGGCGTCGGTGCTAGGGGTCCAGCAGCCGAGGTTGGAGATGTAGGGATTAGAGTCCGATTCTCTTAATTATTCCACGAAGGTAGTGTTTTTGGGAATACTTATTTTCTTCAGAACTGTAACAGATTCAACATAACAATTTCTTCAATGTATCGCCTGCAATAAATTAATCAGGGATTTTCAAATTGAAAATATCTTTTAAACATTTCGGTCTTTCTCGGTGATTAACATATAATAACAAATTCTCCAGCCATTTGAACGTGTTTTTTGTCAAAGCATAAATCATTTATGTTAATAATTAATTTCGAAATCATAAAATAACATTCATTGTCATATTAAAAACCTCTCCAATACGTAACAGCAGCGTGAGGAATAGTATTAAATATTTATAAAATGTGAAACGCCCATTAGTGGATATATTATATCCTAATTATCACCTCACTTATCAACGTGACAGATGTTTCCCTAATTAGGGTTCTCGTGTTCCGCTCCATGACACGCCAATATATCTATATCTGTATACAGGTACCCGGTACAATCTACAATAATTAGTTCTTATTACCCCCACTCGCTCGCCGTTCTAGGAATCCACCGAATTACGTGTTTACATGACGTGCCGGCATAATGATAAATCATTATCCTTTTCGCGGCGTTTGGCTGGCTGTGTGACCACCAGATTTGCAGATTGAGATTGTACCAATAGTATCTTATTCCTGAAAGCAATGTTTTAAAATTACTAATTTTACTGCCCGCCTTTAACGAGGTGTTTAATTTTTACTTTAATTTCAATTAATTGTTTTTGTGTTTATTTCGTACAACTCTTTTTAATTTCTTTTTAAATTTAATGTAAATCAAATTTAATGGTGTTATTATTGAATTCTGCAAGCATTTTTAGTTTTTATTATTGTGACAGCTGTTTCGGCGTTCAAGACCATTTTCAAACTGGTTCAAATTGTTGAAATGTTGGGCAGTTTGAAAATGGCTTTGAACACCGAAACAGCTGTCACAATAATAAAAACTAAAAATACTTGCACAACTCAATAATAACGTTATTAAATTTGACTTACATTAAACTTTAAAAAAAATTTATTTCAATCTTACAGAATTTCATTTATTAAGAAAATAAATATGTTTTTAACAGACAAAATTGAATATTTCGACGGTTTACAGATCATAAAGGAAATTGAAGTTGAAAATAGTATCGTAGACAAAAAATTCCAGGCATTCTGCTTTAATTGACTCTGTGCAGAAACGGGCGGTCCGTTTGATAGATTCGTCTATCTTAACGGGCTGATTGCAATATTTGAAGCACATACGTCAGGTGGGAATGCTGTCCTTGTTCTATCGGTATTTTAATGGAAGATCCTGTAAGAAACTAGCGTATTAGCGTATTTGCACTCGGTTGCCATTTTTTATATGAGAACGGGTCGCATCTATCACTCGTTCTTGTGTTCAATAGCTCGGATGAGGAATAATCTGCGGGACTGTCTGTTCCCTCCATCCTACAACATGGTTCTTTCAAGACCCAAGTGCACTCCTTCCTATCCTCTGAAAGACCCTCCACATAACATCCCCAAAGATGATATAGGCCTCGAGGGAAATTGTTTCCATCAAGGTCTCCTTTGTGGAATTTCTGTAAAAAAATATATATATACATTTATGCATTCAAACTTTTCTGGAAAGCCAGATTATAAAATAATAAGAAATTAAAAAAAATAATATAGCAATCAACAATATAAGTAATGATGTTTTACTATAATAATACGAACAAACTGAACTATCACGCAATTACAACAACAACAACAAAACACTGTGTTTTAAATTTTTTTAAATTTGCTTTTCATGGGTTAAACCTAAGTCCTTTCACAGAAA
The DNA here is from genome assembly GCA_022606495.2 of Halesus radiatus. Lineage (NCBI taxonomy): Eukaryota > Metazoa > Arthropoda > Insecta > Trichoptera > Limnephilidae > Halesus > Halesus radiatus. The sequence goes on from JAHDVE020010179.1 coordinate 13,954, forward strand.
ATAAGCGTTAAATGACAAAACAATAATAGAGCGTATTAATAGACACACCTGACTTACTTTAACCAGTGATTCCTGAACATATTTGGAGTAAAAGTTGCAAATGAAATTTTAGTCTCCGATGAAAGGCGTTATTAGCAAAATAAACACTATTAACCAAAACGAGACAGACTGATTTACACCAGGAAATTTCTTCCTCGTCGGCCAGTTGCATAAGAGCTACCTTGCTTTTACTGAGACATGTCGCTGATGTAACGGCTGCGGCTGTTCCGTAGTATGTTCAGAACGATACTTTAACTTCATTCCAAGCCTTTTGAAAAATATTTATTATATGGAATTTTTTTTTTTTTTAAAAATTTATTGCAAATCAAGTTTAATAATGTTATTATTAAATTCTACAAGTATTTTTAGTTTTTAGTCTAGTCAGTCTTGGTGAATAATCACGTCCTGCTTGACAACAACGAGCCTAAACCCCTAAATATAGCAAGAAAGGGTCTTAAAGGGATTAAATTTACATGAACAGTTGGAAATTAATAATCGAACGAGTGATCCTAATATAACATTAATTAATATAGTAAGGAAAATTATTTACTCACCGCTTTTAGTATGTTCACATTATCAAAACAATATAACACATTTAAATAAATCAATTAAGAAAACATTTTGATCAAATCGGCTTTACCAATAATAAATCATTATCTTTAAAAACCCGTCCAAATTAGAATGGGTGGGGGGGGAGTAAATAAAATCATATAAATAAGTCGTCTCAATGTGGATTAACCGCAGTTTGAAAATGGTCTTGAACGCCGAAACAGCTGTCACAATAATAAAAATTTAAAAAAAACTTGCAGAACTTAATAATAATATTAATAAATTTAATTTTGATTAAATTTTTTAAAAATTAAACTACGAATTAAACCAAAACAATTAATAATCATTTTGGTAATTTTTTAGTTAAATGGAAAACTGTGAAATTCAAAGAACAGATATCACAACGTAGCAGATAAGAGACAAGTCTGAATACGTAATTATATGATTTAAATCGCGAATAAACTATATTATATATTATTTTTATAAACAATAATTATTAGCCTGAAACACTCATCCAAATTGAAAAAAACCTTTCCGAGCAAAGATAAATGTCGCCGACAGGACTCGAACCTGCACCCTTCTGATGTCCGGTCAGATGCTCTACCGTTGAGCTACGTCGGCTTATCGCAAACCCGCCAAGTTAATCAATATATACTAGTGTTTCATTCAATAATTACTGTTTTTATTATATTTTCACCTGTAAACAACCAACTTTATTAGTATGAGAAAGGCTTGTAACAGCTAAATCCCTCAAATAGATGGCGTCGAGACAAATTATGTCTACATTTTATTGGTGAAAATTGCTTTGACTTGTCAAATATTTATTAATTGATTGCGCTATGCACAAAAATCTTGTCTTAAGTTTTTAAGAACTTTAGTTTATCAATTAATATTATATACTAATTAAACTATACAAAGTGAAACTTGTAATCCTAATAAAACACGACTCAACGTTCTAAGCAACACAAAATCCTTCACATTCACACACAATATAATCAATCTTCTTAAGTGTATGAATAATCGCGCGTAGCATTCATTTTCTGAAACTCAGAGTGATTAGTCCCAGGAATAGTAAGTACACTAAAATTCTGAACGTTCTAATTTGATAATTTTTAGAATTTTTATTTTCATTTACATATTTGCCTTGAACTCTGTTAAACTTAATATTATGTAGCAAAAATTAACACTCCCAAAAAGAGTTGAATTTATAACTCATGGGAATGCAACATTGTTGAATGTATTTAAAAAAAATATATATATATATACGGATAAATTTATTTTTTTCATAAAGTTTTATTTTGTAGCTGTTATGTAAAAAAAGAATTTATAAAAAATGGTCCGACAGCTAATTTTTATTATTACTCGTGACAGCTGTTTCGCCTACCGAAGACATTTTCAAACTGTCAAATCTTGAAAAGAAATCTTTCAAATGAAACATGAAACTGAAAAAGACACAGAAAAAAAAGTATTAGTCGCATCTAGGAATCGAACACAGGACCTCTGTCTTAGCGGGAAAACTTTCTACTACTGAACTAACGAGACCAATTTATTTTAAAGAGTAAAAAGTATTTTCGATTTCATTTTTTTTTTTAAATTTGTTAAAATTATCTTCTTCAATAATTAAATAAAAATAGGTGTTATTGAAATGTTTAAAACATTTATCTAAAATATTAAGTTATTGTGAAAGGATTTGGAGTAAATTAATAAGAAATATTCTGTATTCATCTATCTTATTCCATAATCCTAGTTTATTTCATATGAAAAAGAAAAAAGTTATATAGATATCCTGAATAAGGAAATACAGTCCTTTTTTTTATCAATAATGACGTTTAAATTAAATACCAGAATATTTGTTTTTTTTTCTAAAGTTACTTTTCATGGCTAAAATAATTTTAAATTTTTCGAAGACAGCTAAAATTCTCCACATCTATGGTCCGTCGTTTTTGATCAGTTTTGAGGTTAGAATGTCAAATGTCAAAAAGGATGTGCTTTGCCGTGCATAATTTTATATTCTACTCTCAGTAAACCATAACTAAATATAAGTATGAACATTTTGTACCTTTTTAGAAACATTAACTCAAAGAATAATAATAGCGTTGAGCATTACCATTATCATGATATCAGTATTGATAATTTGTTTACTCAATACTCTAATTTCTCTTATTAATAATAGGTTTTTTATTATATTGAACAACACTTATAAA
>JAHDVE020010180.1:0-17183 GCA_022606495.2 Halesus radiatus
TAAAGCAATCCCGATGAGTTTCAAAACTCATTTTAGGACGGGAGGAATTTACAATACATAAGTAGGAGATAGTACATACAATTTTAAATTGACAGCAAAATATCAAAAATAGAAGTTTCACATACAGACAGAAATAATTTTATAAGGCCAAGTTAAATAGAACAACACACAAGAGAAAACATATAAGGGAACAACAAAATATACAAATATGGATTTACTGATTTTCATTTTAAAAAATCCTTAAAAAGTATTCCTTTATACCATCATTTTGGGATTTTTTATTTTTCTGGATGGTTTTGTACATATCTGGAAGCGAATTATAAAGTGTGTAGGCAATGTAGTTTAAAGATTTTATTCCATATTTTGTAGTGTGTTTGAGGAATGCGGATTTTATTGTTATTTCGAGTATTGTGGTTGTGGATGTCTTGATTGTAAAGTGGCTTGACGTTAATGTGAGTTGATTGTTGAGTAATTTGTAGGATGGTGCTGGTGATTTCATACTTAGGAAGGATCGTGATTGGAAGGATACTGGAAACTGAGTAGATGTCCCTGACATGAGTGTCCCATGGAAGTCCAAAAACATTTCTGAGGGCTCGGTTTTGAACCACCTGCAGATCAGCAATCAATTTCTTCGAGGCAAAGCCCCAGATACAGCAGAGATAGGAAATGTGTGAATGTACCATGGCGTAATATACTGCAGTAAGTAACGGAATGGGTAGTAATCCTTGAAGTCTATATAGCACACCAGTTATGGGGTAATTTTCTCCTTTACATGATTTATGTGGAGATCCCACGAGAGTTGAGAATCTACTATAAGGCCCAAATATTTTGTTGTCGTTTTCTTTTCGAGGCAGTTGTCACCAATTTTGATATCGAGGCTGGAATTTTTCTTGTTGCCGAATAGTAAACAATGCGTTTTTTTACGTTAAGGGTCAGTTTATTTATTCTCAACCAGGTTGTGAGATGGGAAACATCGGCATTCATTTCCATTTCTAGGTTTTTTTTGTTATAAAAATTACAGTATCGTCCGCATAAAGTTGAAGAGTTCCTTTAATGCCCCACTTTGTTATGTCATTAACATATATTAGAAATAGCAACGGTCCAAGAATTGATCCCTGTGGCACTCCACATGTTATTTCACCCAATTCACTCATTTCTCCACCCAGTTCTACTGCCGAAAAGCGATTTGATAGGTAAGATCTGAAAAGTTCCAGAGGAGTACCAACAATACCCAAATGTTTCAGTTTTTCGATCAATACGTTATGGTCCACCGTGTCAAACGCCTTCTTTAGATCAATAAATATTGCCGCTGTAAAATCTCCATGGTCAATATGTTTCTGCAGATTTGATATGAAATCGAAAGCTGTACATTTAGTGTTAGATCGTCGTCTGAAACCGTATTGTTTTGAGGTGAGAATTTTGTTTTGTTCAAGATATTTCAATAGTCTTTCTTTGATGACACATTCAAAAATTTTGGAGATAGCTGGAAGTATAGAGATTGGACGATAATTTTGGACATTTTTTTACATTCGTCTTTATGTATAGGAATAATTTTTGCAACTTTTAGTTTGTCTGGAAAGATACCTTTTGACAGAGAGAGATTTATTAAGAATACGAGGTCATCCACCAGTTCCTCCTTGCAGTTTTTGAGAAGGAGAGAGGTTATACCATCGGAACCAGCTGCCGCTTTAGATTTGAGGCTGGATATGATCCGTAAGATTTCTGTTTTATTTGTCCTGATCATGTTAAAAGATTGTTTTGCTTGAGGTGCCGTGTAGATGGTATTTAAATCAGTTTTTGAAGTTTTTATGACTGATGCGAGACTCTCCCCAACTGAGAGAAAATATGTGTTGAAAGCGGTTGCAATCTTCTTTGGTTCTTTTACTTCTTCGTCATTTATGACTAGCAATTTACAAGCTATTGTTGGGTTTCGGGAGCTATTTGATATAATGGAGTTAATTGTTTTCCATGTTCGTTGTGGCTTATTCATGTTTTCATTAAGCAAATTCGTATAATACTTAGTTTTAATATATCTTCTATAGTTGGTGACAGTATTACGAGCTTTATTTTTTCTGTTGTCAAAGGAATACTTCCTTGATTTCGTTTCCAAAGTTTAAATATGCTATTTCGTTTTTTAATCAGCCTATCAAGTTCTGCATCAAACCATACATTCAATAAAATCACGGGAACTGGTCTTTTGCATAAAAACGGTATAGGAATTAGATTAGACAACTTAGAAGCACTAGAAATTAAGAAGCCTTTAAATTTAAAATTATCTGATAACTTACTTAATAACCAAACAAATTTATCTTATAACCCGATTTTAACATGTTTCCTATGAATCTGCCCTAATCTATCAGTTATTATTCCACATCAGTTTAATTATTATTATGTACCCGAGTAGTACAAACTTACTATTTTTCATTACTATGCCCCTTTCATTAATGCATTATAGGAATATCCCGCTTTAATGACATTATATTCCCATTACACTGTTATATTTTTATATGATGATGTCTCCCTCTTATACATAATCTTTTTTCTATGGTTGTCTTCCTCTAATATTTTGTTTTGTCTCTCTTTTGTAATATATCTATTTCAATCTATTGTATTTTGTACCTATATATAACCGATAACTCTGTATTAGAATTTAGTTATTATATTAACCCTGATGAAGCTCGAGTTAAGCGAAACCGGTTGGTGAAAATAAAATGTATTCGTGGTTTATAACAACGTGTTTCATTTACTTAAAATAATTTAGAGTTGAGAGTTTGGAAAAAGTACGAGTAGATTCCAAAAATGGAGAAGGTACCAGTCCCGGAATTAATAAAAATAGCATTTTTATTCATTACGATATTGAAATGTTCAGGCATTGTGTAGTTTTTTTGTGAAGAGTCGCAACTAGTCTGAGCCAATGGGACTACGACATTTCTAATCGTGGTAAATTATGAGGATGTAGAAAGTGGGGAGGGGCTGAGGAAGGTTGAAAAATGTCTAGTAATTCAAATATTCGATTATTCGATTCTGAATGGTGATTTTTCAGCAGAATGCTAGTGAGGATATATACCACTTTAAAAGACAGTCAAACGCACTATACACAATTTAATTTAAATCATATATGAAATAATTCAGATAAATCATTTACAATATCATTTACACCTCTGTGCTGGGTTTCAACTCCACTACCTCTGGGAATAGAAACAAGAAGCTAACCGTTCAATCACAGAAGTCTTCAAATGTTTATTATGTCGTCGAAAGTTTATCGCTCAGGAGGAAATCAAACTTAATTTCAAGACTACCATAAAGTTATCTCATGTTACTAAAAATTCATGCTAAAGAAAACGTCGTGTTTTCAAACAATCCCTGCATTCTTTATTTGGCAGTCTATTCGAAGTAAATGCGAACAAATGGCCTATTGTGCAGGTGTCCCCTCAATAAGGTTCCAAAGGCCACTGCAGGGGCCTTCGTTTAGCGCCGCTAGGTGAGATATTGGCGATTATGGTTCCTGTTCCGCGCTACTTCCGGTCTTTGCCGTTTCTCTTCCGGCCATATTGTAATGGAATGCCGGAAGCAAATGTACCGGATATAACGTGTCACCGTAACTATCGAATATTTGCGATGGGATATTTCTTTAGATGTTAGAGCTAGACTAAGAGAGAAATTTTGAAATAGATATTTGCAAGAAAACTTATTCGGATTTTTTTTTGCTAATTCATTAGGAGTAGGTTTTACTAATGGCAGTAAAAAAGTGATTAATTTGGATTAAGAAAATTCAACAATTATGTCATGTTGTGGCCTGAATCAAATCCAAAAATGTTTTTTTAAGGCTTTTTAAAATTTAGAGATTACCAACATAAATACGAAAACAAAAACATTTATTGCTCCATTATTCAACTTATTCGTAAACCGATTCAAATTTAGATATACGTGTCTGATCCTTCTCTTAAAGTTATTTTTACAAATATTTTGAAATAAGCATTCCACAATGATATACAATAAAATAATAAATTGACGATTCACAAATAAAACCTTTCTTCAGTGGTAGTCAAGTGGGTATAAAAGCGACCCAGATCCCATTGGATTGAAAAATAAAAAAAGTTTAGCAGAAATTCATTGTTACTCAAGTAACCGGGAAGATAGGTTGTTTTTAATTAATTTTTTTACCAAACGCTTTTATGTATTAAAAAAAATGGACTCGAAATCATCTAAAATAAATTACTATTCGCTGATGTGCTCCTTCCAGATCCTTAAGCCGGCCGATAAGCGCCACCTGACATACATGCTGACCAACACCAGCAAGACAAAGAAGATTTGTGGGCCCTATGGATCAGTCCCCTTATTCTTATTATTATGTCACTATAACCAAAAGAGCCAATTCTACATAACTTTCCATGAACAATCGTTCAAAGACGCCCTGTTGGTGATGATTTTCCACTTTCTTTTGCCTTTTATCAAGCCATTTTCTCCCAGCTCTTACAAGTAGCAAGTCGGTTTATTATACTTTTATATATCGAAAATTAAAAATGGTATACAAAAAGATAAGATAAATTAATTTGTTTGCAAAACATACATAAATTGTTCAACTAACTAAAAGATCTTCTCCAAAATCTCGTCAGGGTTCCCCGGAAATACATATATTATAACGATGGTTCATGAATTATCCACCGCGCAGTTTCATGGTACACCCTTGATTGAAGCCCCCAAGACCGGCGAAAACAAAGTTAGAGTCAATACCCTGCTTTTGAATTTCAATGAGGAGACTTGATTATTTAAGTTCGAGTGGGATCAAAACCATGCTCTGACTTTGAGAATGTGTCCTAAGTATTTGTATATGGGCCACAAATAAGGTGAATACTATATTTGACTTATTCTGAAAATATTCTCTTATTGTATTGGAGAACGGTAACTCACTAGATCCGAATGACCAATTGCCAGTATGCTTTTCCACGCCTACAGACATTCAAAAATTCGCAAAAGTCTATTATCGGTCTATCTACAGCTCCTGGTAGTTTTTTGCAATATTCTAATCATTTCTAATTTTGAAACTGTCAATTCGTGGTGGAATTCCATATTAAAATGATTTTTTTTGATTAAAAAACATTTGTAACTTTTTTCCACTTATTTATTTTCGACCGGACCGGTTTCACCCTATCACGGGCATCCTCAGACTGGTACAGTGAATACTAAATCTATGGTATATATAGCATGGATGTCGGGAGTGAGTTACCTGCTTTCTAATATTGTTTTTATTATTTGAAATTTATTATTTATATTTTATTGCTGACGGTACTGTTTATTATGCTTTTAAAAACTACTTTCGGGATGGTTTATTACCCTCTGGAAGACAGATTACATTGTGTTTATTTACTGAATCTATGGGTATCTTTTTTTTAATTAATTCATTTAATATTCTAATCCTTATTAATTGTTTTTGTGTTTAATTCGTAGAACTCCATTTAATTTTTTTTGTTTAAAATAAATCAAATTTAATAATGTTATTATTAAGTTAGAAAATAATTAAAATTCTGAATTCTGTGAGGTATACACATCTATAATGGGTTTGTTCGTATTTAACTGGCAATCTTTTCTGAATTGATTTATTTAAATCTGTTGTATGGTTTTGATAATGTGAACATACTGAGAAGCGGTGAATATATAATTTTCCTTACTTTATTAATTTATGTTATATTAGGTAATGTTCCTTTAAGTATTTTAATTGTTTTCTAACTAAATCTGATTTACCGATAATAAATCATTACCCGTCCAAATTGAAAAGGAGTGGGAGTAAATAAAATCATATAAATAAGTCGTCACAATGTGAATTAACCGCAGTTTGAAAATAGCATTTAACGAGAAAACAGCTGTCACAATAATAAGAACTAAAAATAGAACTTGCAGAACTTAATGATAACATTATTAAATTTGATTTACATTAAATAATAAAAAAAAAATCAAATCCTTTAATACTATTTTTCTTTCATGCTTAGTATACTCGTAAGTACAGCCACCATGAGGTGTCTTTTTTTAGAAAAACGGCGTTATACAAATCATCAAAAATATTTTTATTCTTATTATAAGGAGTAAAAGATTAGAAAAATGATATTTTGTTGATTTAGTTATATCTATAAATATTATTATTTTGTAATGAAATTTGTAATAGTCTTTCGTCCACCATATCAAATGTGCATCACCACGTAAACATGTATTTAATATAAAAATGTATACTGTATCAGTGTAATCTGTATTTTTAAAGACATATTTGTAACTACCACATAGGCATGTATTTACCATGTGCATATGTAATAAATTTCAAGTACCTACTGTTTTTTGATCTGTCTTTGCGGGGTTCTGAAAATTCTGGAGGTTCCGTTGAAACTATGAATTCCTACCTCCGTAATAGTGTATTTTAGATTTTTTTAAATACTGTATAAATGCAAACCTCCTGTTTTGAAATATCAATTGAATATTTAAATTAAAATTAATACATACTTTTTGTACATCACTGTTTAATATATAAATATTAACATGTTTCAGAAGCGAAGCTTCTCTTATCAGGATACACAATACACAAAAAAAGTAATGACAATTATAGACAAATAATAAACATAATATAGAAAAATAATAATGTAAGAATAGACAAATAACAAAATAACATATTTGGATAACAATGTTTTTAAACCTTAATATACAATTAAAAATTTTCTCGAATTGGTTGATCATTTAAGATCTATAGATATCCCGAAAAATGCGCCTTTGGTATCAATTTAAGTAGTAAACTTATTTCCTAGTGTTCCGCTTGATGAATGTAAATTTATCTTAAATACTAGAAGATGTTTTTTTTACATGTACTGGTACTGCCTAAGCGCCTTTGAGGTGATTTTCTCACGAAAATGGCGCTATAGAAATAATCCACGTATTATTATTATTATTGATAGATACCTTAAAATTTTTCCGAATTTTCTAAATAAACTCAATAAAATTATTAAATTTACCATAGAAATAGGGCAACATTTTTGCATTCATTTCTTAGACTTAAATATTTATTTTGTAAATAATTCATTTCAATTTAACGTATAGTTTATACATAGTACTTCTAGACATCCCTTTGCTCAAAATTATCAGTTTTTAATTCTATGCTCAGTAGCTTAGATAAAGTTCCTCTTTCAAAAAATATTTTTAACAAATAATTAAATATAATTAAATTGAAATTGAAATCAGCAATGGTTATAGCACAACATCAATAGATAATATATTAAACAAAGTTTAAGAAAACAGTTTATTAATTCTTATGTTTATCCACAAATAATTGACGTTAGTAACAGTATAAAATAATATTATTTTTAAATAATAGTACTTTAAATTCATTTATAAAAATATCTCAAATACTACCCAACCAGCTTTTTACGTGAATAATAAAATAAAGTAAAATATTCTAAATAAAAAGGATAAAATAAATAGGGATACATTTCTCACAAAAGCGGCGCTATAAAAATCATCCGATTATTATTATAAATTAATTTATAACTATTGTAACTTTTTTACATTGGAAATACTTAAGTTAATTCTAGTTCAGGAGCACCTAAGGTATTTAAGTAATAATTATTATTCTGAATTTCACAACCATGTTTTGGAAACGAATCACTCTTTTGACATAAATAAAGTTTTAAAAAATTTGCATACGAATACAACGGGTTTACAATCAGATACATTTGAAATTTAAAAAAAAAATAGAAAAAAGGGTTCATAGTCAATTAAATATCATTACAATTTTTTTTTAAATTGCCATCTTTCAATTCACATTAATTAATGTGTTTTGAAAAAGGGTTCATAGTCAATTAAATATCATTACAATTTTTTTTTAAATGGCCATCTTTCAATTCACATTAATCAATATATTTTGAAAAAGGGTTCATAGTCAATTAAATATCATTACAATTTTTTTAAAATGGCCATTTTTCAATTCACATTAATTAATTTTAATAATAAAAAAACTATTATTGTTATAATTTATTCAGAAGATTGGTATTCACTTTGTGGCGTCATTATTAATAAATGAATTATAAAAAAAATTACCTCGTATATTTTCATATATTTTTTATGTCTTGGTTTTATTTATACTACTAATAAAAATATTTTATTTATACTAATAATAAAAGTATTTTCTTGTTTTATTTATATTAATAATCAAAATTTCATTTTTACGTAAATAATATAAATTAATTATTTTATGTTTTAAAACAATTTTTTATTTTATTTTCAATGGTTTTAAAATTTTCTATTAATTACTTTGTAATTTCATAACTAATTGTTATTTTTTACTTATGTTTATTATTTGTCTATTCTTAACTTATTATTTTTTAGTATATTGTGTATACTGTTGAGGAAAGCTTCGCTTCCGAAACACGCTGATATTTATGTGTTAAACAGTGATGTATACAGTTTTTTTTATTAATTTTATTAATAATGACACCACGAAGCAATTTTTGTTTTATTGAACATTATTTTGAAACTCGATCAAAATGTTTCAATTTTGTTCACTTTGGTGGAAAAGGTAATTAATAATAGTGACGTGGTAGATTTTTCATATTATGCTGTTGTTATTTAGGCGTTTGAGTATTTACCGCGTACGTTAATGTTAAAAAGGTGTCAAGTATTTGTCTTTGTCACCGAACTTTAAAAAAAAACACCTAAATCAGAAAACGATGGAAGGTATGTCAAATGAGATCAACTCCTTAAAATATATTTTGTATGATATTATCTTATTTTTTCGAGACAGCACAAGTTTAGGTTTCTGTTATAAAGTTACTAAGTTCCGAAAGAAGTTGCCATGTCGCAATCTCCTTACGAAGCACAATAAGAAAATATATACTTTTTAATATTTTCTTGAGTATTTTTCCGTGTCGCGGAAATGAGAGTAGTAAACTTTTGAGATTGTTAAGGAATATTGCAATAGGCGCGATAAAACCGAATTATGGAGAGAAAATTAAATGTGTACAGCGGCAGTCACAACGCCTTCAATTGAGCTAAGTAGAAAAGAACCATAAAGAAATCATAAAAAAATATGTAAAGGAGTAAAAAAAGTATTTTGATTATGCCTTTGTCTGAGTAAAGAATGTAGATACTGTGTACCTTACTCCTACCACCATTTAGAAACACTAACAAACATCGTAAAAAATACGGCGACATGCATGACACGAGAGATCCTCAAATATAATTATATTCTCGCGTCAAATTATGAAAAAAGATAACTATGCTTTCTTAATGTCTAGTAGTTGACATTGGAGTACTGAAACCAATTCTGATATGTGGCAGTGAGGCATGGAACTAGCAGCGTTAGGATGAAAGTAGACTGATTGCTGTAGAAAGATCTCTTGGGCGAATGCGTTTTAAAACCATGTGTTGCAAAATGTGGAGAGATGATGTGAATGAAGAAGAATTTGCAAAATTAATTTTAGCGCAAAGATCAAGATATAAAGCGACGCTTAGATGGTTTAAACATGTAGAGAAAATGAACGCAGAAAGGAATGTCAGGGAAAATGTGATGCGAAAGTAAAAAAAGTAAAGTAAAGTAGAATAGCTCGGGACATATAATAAGAATTTAAAATATTCATGATCATGATTTAAATACTTGAACTGGGTCATGAGAAGAATCAAAATAACAGTGTGTATGAGACGATGTATGAATGTTTACGAAGTGTGTAGTATACCCCCCCATGTGGGCCATATGACATGATAATAATAGTAATCAGTAATAATAATAATGAGTTTATTTAATTCAGCGGAACAGAGAACGTAATAACATTAACTAACTATGTAACCATTAGATCATTAGTGCAATACTGTCATTATCAGCTATTGTGATAGAATGTTCGTTTGCTAGAAAATTTGAAAATTAATTATCTATTAAGTGTTATGTAATTATAAAATTGTTCATGCTGATAACGCAGCGTAAATACATGTGTATTATGCTGGTATCTATAGAATTAAAATTCTTCTACAAATTTGTATCATTTTTACAAGTTTCGTTGTTACCTACTAAATTATGCACACGTTCCACATTCTGTCGTGATTTCATGAGTGGCGTCAAGATGAAACAATGAATAGTGTGAACACCCGGGGGGCCTTGGCTTGGCACGTAGGGCGGCGAACTGGATTAGTGCTTCAGAACCGGTGCTAAGTTTTTCATCAATTTAAAAAAAAAATCTAATCCTCGTAAGGTTTGTTTATGTGGAGTTTTTTCGATAAGATACCGAGTTTCCTTGCGCGATTCTTTATGTGGGGATCAATTTAACAGCATCAGTGGAAGAGAAATATTGCAGATACCATACGACAATATATGCATTCATGTTATATTTATGGTAAACGCTTTTTATGAGCATGTGAACATTTTGTTTTGTTTTTATTGCGTATCAACATTTTTGTGAATCCTCATGGATGCTGTTCACAGCTAGAAAATAACGTAGCAATGTCTAAAATGGTTGGTTCTTAATAATTGACCTAGTGAAAACGGTCATTTACATATATGCAGATGTCTCGGGCTGCGAAAGGCTTGTGTTCATTTTAATTTAATACGGAACTATTTTGATAGATTATATAAAAAAAAACAACACACACGTCTCTTCGTAAAGGACATAGATGATCTGTATATAAGAATTATAAACATTAAAATTAAATTTTAAAGGGAATATCAAAAAGAATTCATGGAAAATGCATTTATCGTTAATCTATACGCGTATATACCCACATTTTATAGAATTTACGTAAAATGGGTTTAAACTCGATAAATAATTAATTGTCGAGTTTTAACTATAACTAACTTTAGATACCAATTTCCGACTAACTTTTATAAAAAAAAGTTTAATTTTTAATTATTAATTATTTTTATTGAGATTTAAAAACCTCTGGTTTGGGTTCGATGCGATGGTTGGATGCGACTGAAATGTTTTTTTTTATTTTCTGTCTTTTTTTCCGTTTTCACGTTGCATTTAGGTTATGTTAATATTATTTTCTACAATGATTAAAAAATAGTTTTTTTTTTCGATAAATATTTATGTAGGTGCCTAGGTACCTATTTTTAAACAGACATATTCTTACAAAATTTAATGAATTCTCCACCGAACGTAAACCTATTTGTTTAGTTGAATAAGACAGGAGCTCCACTACAGGTAGGTTCTGCAGTTATTATCATAACTTAAGGTTTAACAAACGAAATACCCATGGGGCGCCGAATTAATTATCGCAACGGGCTGTTACCACCTCGCCACTTTGTCCCTCTCTCGTCACTTAAGTTATTCCCGCAGACTGTGGGTCGCCCATGCATTTTGTATATGAAAGGGTAGAACTACGAAGCTCAATCAAATTCGAACCATTTATTCGTAATTTTTTTTCTTACTACCTTTACCAAAAGGGTTTTCCTTTTTTTTTATTACACAGATGCCGTCTTTCTTGTTCTTCAATTTTGATTTAATTTCACTTTTTACCCCTTCTGGCCCCTACCGAAGATCCAATCGTTGAATTCAAAGAAATATTCCCAAACTCCCACATTATTGACCCTTGTTTCATCTTGGAAATACATTTTTTTTGTATCCTTTGGGTACCCACTGAATTTTTTCGTTGCATTCTTAAAAAATCGTTACGTTATGTGTCAAAGTATCGAGTATGTATGCGGACAGTATATTTAAATTAAAAAAAAAATGGGAACATAATATATTTGTCGAAAATAAAACAATAACTTTGTTTATGAGCACGAGATTTATATAATTTTATTAGGACCGACCGGTTTCGCTTAACACAAGCATCATCAGGGTACAAAATTAAACACAAAGTGACTGCTTTCTATCAAAATATAATATATTTGTACGTTACACCATTTTCACTTTAAACTCCAAATGGACGGTTGCAGAAAATATACTTCGTAGGTGCGGGATCACGGCTTGACGTTTCGTGTCGACGTCTTGGGTTTTTTTTGAATAGTGTTAAATTATGTCCAATCGGGCATAAAAAAAAAGTCAGAATATATATTTCAATTAAAAGACTCAGTTTTCTATCTCGAAATTATCGTTTTTTTGTGTACTTTACCTATGAGAGCAATGTGACCTAATAATATTTTAATCGAATATCACTTTAACAAAATAGTTACAAGTGGCACAAAATGCTTGTCTCTTTGCGCCACATAACTGCGCCACAGTTAAGCGAGGGGTGAGACCACTTGAGCGTGAAGTATTGAGAAACGGGAAGGAACAGGCAGAGGGAAACTGGAAGCATGTAGGGGAAAGCACAAAATAACGAGAAGCTGGAAACAAGAAGCAGTGGGAAGCAACAATATAAACTATAAGCGGGAAGCAAGAAGCAAGAAGAATCTTCAAGCAAGAAGAAGCGGGAAGCAAGAGGAAGCGACGAGCGAGAAATTAAAATCGGTGCTCAATCAATTTCTTTATTCCAACCTATCTTATATTACAATATTGGCTTATAAGGTTGCCATGTATACCGGTCGATTAAAATCCAACTTTCTTCCCATCCACAGAGTACTCCTGGCTGTGGTGGTAAAATCGTATCGTATTGTATCGAAAACTCCAAACGAATGGTTGCAATAAAACTACAAAACTCATTTTACGCTCGAAAATTAAAACACGTACTTTCAACTATAGTTGATAAAAAATCTATTTTTTCTTTGTGATTTAAATACGTTTACGGTACCTAATAAGAAAAACCAAAATAATAAATATTACTAATCTTAGTACCTACGTGTACATTATGTTGTTTAATACTAAGTAAAAAGTATAGGTTAGTCTGAAGAAAGATAACTAATTTTAAAAAAATCTGTTTCTTTTGTTCCTTCTGTGAACTGTTCATACTACATATAAACATTCAAATGAACGTCGTTCAAATGCGAGTAATTCTAAACACTGCATATTTTATTAATAGTTATTGTTTTTAAGCTTAAGCAAAATAGAATTTCTATGGACATTTTACAAATATCCCTTAGAAACTGGTTTTTTTGGACTCTCAAACAAAATTTTACTTTTTGAAGATAATCATCAGTCAACAAGCTGAAAATGTAATTTTATGAAATTCCTCGAGAGAAAAAAATCGCAAAGTATGCTCTGAAAATTAAAAAAAGGGTATGTTCTATTATTTAACATGTTATAGGTTTGAAAATATTCGTAGCCTTTTTTTTTAAATGCTACTTAACTCATTCGTATTGAGATTATTAATCTATCGTTAATATTTCTTGTTTTATTAAATATTTTCGTTAAAGTCGCTGATGGGTTTTTTTATTCTAAATTAGGCGCTACCTTCTCTTTCTATCTTGAATATCACTGTAAGCCAGGTTTCAAACTGTTTTATGTAACTTTTGCGTATATAATGCAATAGGGGCGACACGCGAATACGCGACGGATATTTTAATTGCAAATCAAATACACCCCCTGTTAATTGCTTCTGACTGTTTATAAAATCAAACTTTTGGATAGAAATATACTGAGCCTTACTGCGTAGATTTATATGCCAGTTTGATAATGGATTTGAACGTTGGAATACTTATTACAACAATTAAAAAACAAAAATACTCGCAGAACTTAAATAATATCATGACTGACTTTCTTTAAATTAAAACAAGTGTAAAATTTCCATTATTTCCTGTGCGGAAGAACCCATTTGAGTTATGTTCAGTGCCGATAAATCGGCGTTTGTTGAAATATGATATCCATACAATACATATAAAAACATAAATACCATTTGCTACATAGTTGAATTATTGTAAGCCTTACATTACCTACCTATGTGTAACCTATTCGGAGGTAGGTGACAGGAAGTTGGTGAAGGACATTTATCTCAAAAAATGTGTTTGCAATAATATCGTAGATAAAATACCAAATTCCATCTCAATATTACACTTAAATATCAGATCTTTGAAAAAACTTTAACGAATTTAAATTTCAAATCATCTATTAAATCATAAACTGAACGTTATCGTGTTAACCGAAGCATTCGCTAACGAATCCAACAGCAACATTTTTTTGTTTACCGAATTCGAAGAAATTTGTAACATCCCATATAATAAACAGAAATAGCGGGGTTGTTGTATTTCTGAAATCTTGTGAGAGAAGTACCCATGCAGCGAGTAAATTGTTTAGATATTTTTTTCAAAAGTAAATAAGCAATATTTAATATTATCGCTTTTATGGATGAATTCAATAAAAATATTTTCCAAAAAAAATAAACCGAACATTACTGGTGATTTTAACATTGACGTTTCAAAAGAAAATAATAACAAAATAAAATCTCAATTTATCCATTTCTTATATGAAATGAATGTCATATGTATATATATTTATATATATGTTTTTAAAAAATCTTTATATTTAATAATTCTTCTTGTCAATTATTACTTCTTCTTTTTGGATATTTAAAACAAATATACGAGTGCATATCCAAAGTCTATGTACGAACAAAGATTCTCCTCTGAAATACAATAAAAGTAAAAAATTAAACTAAATGTAGGTAACAGGATGAGATGAAAACCGACTGACATAAATAAACAATTATAATAAAGATAAAAAAGTTAAATTGAAAATATCTTCACTATTTTTTTTCCTTTATAATATAAGTGGAGAGAATGCATACAGAGCAGCCCAATTTTTTGTATGCATACATTAGGAAAGTTAGTGAAGATAAGTATATTCATTCGTAAACAAATACGAAAGTACGGCGCAATACGTGTGATAGACGTAACTTAAATTTTGATATTGTTATTAGAATCTTTACATCACAATAATGTGGTATTGTTTATCTTACAAGTAATGAGTGTCTTTATTTAACAGTAATTTTGATTGCCGCTTTACAAACATGACAATCCCATGCTAGCGCTAACACTTGAAATGAATGAGGTACCGAAATTTGAGACTCCAAATATGACATTCTACTCACGTCAATCAACGCCTTAAACTCTTATCCAAGTTCACTGCTCCGAAACCTTTTCTTACCAACCATATGTATAAAGTCCTGCTTACTGAAACCGACATGAAATCCGTCAGAAAATATAATAAAAAATACGGGGGATTCTCCGATGATGATTGCTAAAAAAGTCAAGCAAGCATTACTCATCGGAAACAAATTATCTAGAAAATATATCTCGTAGCCTAACAGTTGCACACAGCTGTCCCAGACTTCGAGGGATACATACTAACATAAAATAAAAAAAAACAACAATGAATTAACAAAACTGAAAGAGAAGGAGTCATATCTTATCGGAGTATCTTTTTGGTGTGATAAAATTTTGTCTTCTATAGAATTCACTTGCTAACTTTAACGTCATTTTTACCATTACTATAATGATGTAAAATTAAATGTTGAAATCAAATAATAAATCTTTTAGTAAAATAAGTCTTTTCACTCATTTTCAAAGATATTACGACTTGTTCTTGTGTTCATTGTTCTACCGGTATTTTAAAGGAAGATGCTCTGAAGAACTAGCGTCATTGATCCCTTCCAAACACGGAAAATGCGCACCCAACATTTGTACACAGTTGACATTTGTCACATAAGAACAGGTCGCTTCTACGACTTGTTCTCGTGTTCATTGTTCTACCGGTATTTTAAAGGAAGATGCTCTGAAGAACTAGCGTCATTGATCCCTTCCAAACACGGAAAATGCGCACCCAAAATTTGTACACAGTTGACATTTGTCACATAAGAACAGGTCGCTTCTACGACTTGCTCTTGTGTTTAAAAACTCGGCTGTGGAATGATCTGCCGGCCTCTGTGTTTCCTCCATCCTACAACACGGGTCTCTTTAACGCCTAAGTTCACTCCTTCCTATCCTATAAAACTCTACACAGCATCCCCAAAGATGATATAGTCCTTGACTGAAATTATTTTCCTCACGGCCTCGTGTGGGAGTTACTGTAAAAAAAATGATTTTACCATTTTTACAAGGTAAGGGATTTCGAAATATTAATATGTATATATTATTTTACATGTACTCAAAAGGTGATCAAAATAAAGTTGTTTTCCTGTTATAAATAAGTTTAAAATAACGAGAAAAAGGAATATTGTTATTTTTTCCACAGCCGGAAAAGAATTAAAATTTCTATTCAAATTTATTGCAATAATTTATTGAAGCTCATAAATTCCTAATTGTAATACGAAGATAATATTAAAAAAATGAAACAGAAACACAGAATATAAAAGTTTTTTTTTAATGTTTCATTTGAGTACAACCATACAACCATAGATTACCAGACATGGCTTCGTCTTGCCCATTAGAAAAAAGAAAAATTTTATCGCCCGACTAAAAAGTTTCCCTAAAATAAAAAAAAATATCATTAACCATAAGAAATTTCGGATCAAATTAACTGCTCTAATAAAAACAATTAAAGAAAACTTGTGCCATTATGAAATCAAAATAGTTAATAAAAATATAAAGTAAATCTGGAAAACAGTAAATAGTGAAATAAGTCATAAAAAAAATCCCTAAGTAAAGCTGGGATTTTCGATTTTGCAAAATCCTGAGGGCTGTTTCTAGACCTATTTTATTTATAATTTAAGTCAATAAAATGTTTATATTATCCTGAATTAATTAACGAAAAAAATACATGGAACGAGATTACCATTGCAGCCATTCATGACATAAATATTATCAAAAAATGGTTCGATATAACTTATTATGGCTCAACACAGAAAAAAACGTTTTTCTTTCCCTTCTCCCAGTAGAGAGTGAATGGTTATATGAATTAAAATCTTTGGTACTTCCCAAGAGGACGTACAAAACATTTTAATTAACATAATCATTCACTCTAAAAATAATATAAATGATTTTATATGTAATACGAACTGTGCAAAACTAAAACTAAGTATGAATTGAATATAAAATATCTCGGAATCAAAATAGATAAAAATGTTAAGTGGAAAGACTTTATCAACCTCACTATAGAATGAATAAGAAAACGTATCTATATCTTCCATAACATACGCAACATATTTAACAAGAAAACTATTTAAATGTTCCATTATGCGTTAATCCAATCCCTATTGCAACATGATATTATTAGATGGAGAGGGGCTTATAAAGACTACAATCAAAAACTAGAATTTAAAAAAATATATTCGTTAAAATCATATTTAAAAAAATCATACGACTTCCCTCTGGAGATATTTTAAGAATTTAATGTGCCATCTATATC
>JAHDVE020010181.1:0-15000 GCA_022606495.2 Halesus radiatus
TACTGGTCCACTGATCTCCCGAAATCTGAAAAATAAAGCAAAAAAAGGTCCGATTTCTAGAAAATCGTTTTATTCTCATAGATAAAAATTCAAAATTCAAATAGTTAACATAGTCAATAGATATCATTAAATAAACTCTTGGAATAAATCTAAGGTTTCCCCCATAAAAACATTTGCTGCAGTGGAGATGGAAACGATAACTTCACTCACTACACTTCACACTCACTATGCTAAGACAGATAGAGTATTAAAAGTATTTTGTACTGGTTCTTCGTTCGTAGATCTTATAAATTGTGCTGATATATAATTAATGGACTATAAGGAAGGCAGTAAATTAAATGATAATAAAAAAATGGACAGTTTAAACGGCTCTCTTCCTCTTTATTAAAATTTTATAAATGTAATAAAGCAACATTTTGGAAATAACGCAGTGGCATCAAACTCGCCAATAAGAATAAGAGGAACGGCTGCGCGGCCTGTTTCATACAAAACTTAATTTGTGATTTGAGGCCAAAATATTCACCCAAACCTAATTTTCTTTTTTTTCATCAAAAAGTAGAGTAAATATCTAGTACAGATTAGAAGTAATTTATTTATTTTTGTTTTACTTTCTGAAATATGGGCCATTAAAGGAATTGACCTCTCGCGATTTTAGAGGCACCTTTAACATTTATGTGGGGGCTAACGGTGATCTATAAAAAAGTTGTGCTCCATCTGCTTTGAAAATATAATGAAATAAAAAATACATATATTAAAATAAGCATTATGGTGAACTTTAAATTAAATTAAAAACGACCAATTTACGTTGGAATACAAATTTTACATAATTTAAAATAACTACCCGAAAAAGTTTTTTTTTATGTTTTATTTTTGTATTTTTATTTACGTAATCATATTTACATAGCAAATATGATAATTTTTTAAAAATACAATAATCCCGCAAATAATTTTCTAAGTTGCCTCTAAAATTATGAAAAAAAAATTTTCATGGCATATACTTCATAATTTAAAACAAAAATAAATAAAATACCTCTCATCCATATTAGATATTTACTTAAGCTTTAATTTTAAAATATGTCATTCAGTTTGGATGAGTATTTTGGCCTCAAATCCCAAATTAAGTTATATATGCAACAGAGAGCGCAGCCGTTCATCTTTAATTAAAAGGTCTTGTGTCTAGTGCACTCATATATAACAATATTTTTAATATATTTTCATATGACTTGGTGATGTGACATTATAATAAAAAAAATAAAAAAATAACTTTGTTTATATCACTTTTATGTTTTATAAAAGTGATGTAAACAAAGTTAGTGTTTTATTTATTAAAATATTTTTAATGTTGCATTTTTTTTTAAATTTATGTTGAGATAACAAAACTGTGTTTTAGAAACGAAAAAGTGTTTCGATTTTTTTTTAAATATGTGAATCGGGGATAGTACTCGAAGCAATATATGACGCAGGTAAATTATTTCATTTTTCAATTTAAATACCTACCTTGAACTAGTAATAGCTGTAAAGTTAGAACGAAGACATAAATCTAGTAATGAGTAATTTTCTGCATCGAATGTTGTTTGATCAAATCCTAACTCGCTTAATAAATTCGCTATAAAAAGCTGAAGTTTATGGAGCCTTTCGCGTTTATTCACCCAACCGGAAGTTGATTTAAGTTTCTGAAGCTTTCACTGAAAAGTTCCTCAAAGACCTACGTCAAGGAAGGTATTGATAAATTTAAAGTGGCTGAGACATGAATGATTTCGATTTGCAAGATTTATTTTAACACTTTGAAATAGTTTAAATTATTAAATCATCAAATTATTTAATTGTTCCTTTTGTGTTGTTATTTTGACAAAATTTCAAATTTGTTTTTCAGCGTGAAATCCTTCAAATTGTAATAACCAATAATAAACTATGCAAGATTGTTCACGTAATTATTGTTACATAGTACTAAAGTTTAAAATATTTTGCTAGGAACATATTAAAAACTATATACGCATCGCACAATAAAGATTAAATACCAGTATAAAAAGTGCAATGTCCGTGTCATATAATTGGTTATTAAAATAGTGAATTTAAGTATCTTTTAATCATTATAAAGCTTTAAAAAAAATATTTTTTGAAAACAGTTATTTTATTGCAGATACACTAGTGCTGTATCAAATTATAACTAACACACATAACGCTGTTGAAAAAATACAGCATTAACAGTTGAATATAATATCGAATTGCGAATATTTCTCAGAGGAATTAACGAATCAACTGGCCAGGTACCTATTGTTTTTAGCGGTGATAACGCGAAATAAATAAAGAAAGGATAAACAGTTTATACTCCGTGAACAAAATTATTCGTAATTTGGAATGGTTTTTTGGTTATGTACCTTCCTACTAGACGTTTGTTTTGGATTTCGGTATCTCATACGGTTAATAGATAGCGCCAAGCGTCAAGCAAATCTATCGTTGGCAATCAAAAGTTCAACTGATATTATTTATAACGGAGGATAATTATTTACCAATAGTAATAATATTCAGCACCTGCCAACAGGCCAACGTAATCAATCAGTTTCATCTTTCAATGTTACTACAGGATTATTATTAGGTATTCGGGTATCTCCCGTTAAAAGGGATTCCCTGATACGATTGTGATTACTATTCATTATTTTTTATTAGTGTCGTCATTGCCGACTACTTTGTCAATCTCCAACACGTTTAGTTTGGCTTGCCACGCGTATTCTATCTGTTTTTGTTATTTTTATTATTTTATTTCCGACATACAAACACCACGCAGATAATTGATGTTGGATCGGCATTTATTAACCACTTATAGTATGTTATATGTTTTAATAGTTAGTATTAGTAGAACGAAGTACCTACATATGTTTTTGTAATTTAGATTAGTGAAGAAAAATAAAATTGTGAAATTAGATATAATTCATGTAGTGAACCAAATAATTATTTACATACTGTAAAATAAAAATCGTTTGGTGTGTTTGAACTGGGAATAGTTAAGGGAAGTGCTTTCACAAGTGCATAAAAAAAATGGCGAACAATAATCGAAGTGATTATATGGTTTCGATACATATTTTTTTTCATTTAGTTAATAAGACAATTTGTAATGTTTTCCTAGTCCTCCTCAATAAGGGTTCCTGTGCTGAAGCGGACTATGTTTTATTTAAAACCGTACTGTATAGAAGATAATTTATTATTGTTTTCCAGATAGTGTACAATTTGTTTTTTTCCAAGATTTTTGAAAATGTGTTCAATAGACTTATTGGACGGTTATTATAAATGCCGTTTTTGCCTCCGTTTTTATAAATTGGTACTGCCTTTTTTGGGGGCAAGAGGGAAATACACATTTAGTTATGGAAAGATTGATAAGGTATGTCAGAGGTGAGATCAGTTGGTTTTGTAGGTGTTTGATTGTTTTGTTTGTGATAAGATCATTTCCCGATTAGGTGTTTGAGTTTAGAGAATTTATGACTTTATTTATTTCCTCTATTGTTATTGATCTAACTTTAAGTAAAATTTCAGGTTTCGTACAAAGATCCTATTCAATATTTTCTTTTATTTCCAATCTTTATAATCATTATAATGTGTGTAGAGAGTAGGTACTATATTTATTTAAAAAAAAATTATAATCATTGTCGTCTCGTCAACGTTGGCGTTATTTTCAAGGGTTATTCTTAACAGTTGAAAATCGTCGATGGAATTTTCGTCAACGCCCAGTACTGGTAGATACCGTTAAGAATAGCCAAAACAAAGTTATTTTTCCATCACATCGTTAAATAATTGTGCATTTTTGCACTAAGGACGGAATAACGCACAATATGCGGTATGTTTAATTCATACGCAGTGGATGACCATTGTAATTAATATAACGTGGTAGGCTAAATTATCAGCGTTAAAACCCTCTATATCTTATCCATGTTATCAGAAACGGTAAATACGGGGTTCCCCAAGTAATACATGGGAAGATTATGTAATGATAGATTTAAGACGAACCAGAGGAAGACACCACACTTCCTGGCTCCGTAATCTACGTGATTGGTACGAATGCAGTTCAGAAAAGTTGTTTTGGGTTGAAGCACGATGAAAAACGCTCTGATGATAGCCATCCTCCTATAGAATATGTCACCAGAATAAGAAGAAAATCTCTAGTCATTCTTTTTACTTTTTATTCCAAGATCTTGAAAGTGTACAAAAATATCTTTGTTTTATTAAATGATATTAAGTAATTCCTTCGATTTATCTTTTTCACTATCCTCTTTTCTAGGAAAAACTTTTTCCCGAAGCCTTTTTGGATAAAAACGTTTTCTAAAACAGATTGAGAGAAAATCCGTCTCTCATAAACTTCACTAAATCTTTTTTTATCTCCGTAACGACATTTTTATTTTATTTAATGGAACACTTCCCGCCGATACAAAAAGCATTCCAGAGTTTCATGGAATACAGATTTGAGAGAATATTCACATTACTGGCGTGGATCAGACATCTATAATATTCCGTATGAAATCGGGAAAATTGAATGATTTTTCTTTTTGTATCAAAGAGTTCGATACTCGATATATATCTTCCCATAAAAAAGTTTCCAAAGAAGCGGAAAGTTATACGGGTCTATAATGGATTTTCAATGTCCTAGGCCTCCAACACTCGGCCGAATCTCCGGCCTGAATTTATCAAATAAAAGGACATTCTGTACTGCAATAAAATATAAAACATGGAACGCTTCTCCTATTCGCCGCTTCCTTTCTAGCGAATGGGGTAATTAATGTTCTCAAAATATGCGGAAGCAGTATTGTTGAGAATTCCACTTTCAGATATTTGGAGACTTTCATATATGTATAAGAGGAACCATTACACACGGAAATGTTTAATAATTTGTTTATATGGACATTTGAATAAAAGTTTGCAGATAAATTAGAAGACTATAATGCCCTAGAAAACTTAAAAAAATATTATACGATACGTATTATTATTATTTATTCGAAAACATTATAGAAAAGTTGGAAAATCTTTCATAAAAGAGCGTTGTGGAATATTGTGATTATAAGAAATCTGATTCGTTGAATTTGGAGAAGCCTTGATAAACTGCTACTAACGCAAACCTTTGGAAATAGAATCAATAAATATTCAGGAAGGTATTAGAGTAAATCCGAAACACCATTAAATAGAACCATATTTCTCACATCACTAAAACGGGTGAACCATTCTAGAATATAATGATTAATTATATCCGTATCGAAATAGTTTTCCCTACGAATTGTCTAAATGTCTTTATTAAAACACCATACCGAGATAAAAAGTAAAATAATAATATTGACATCTGCGCATGGACAAATTATAAACATAGGCACAAATAACAATAAGTGATGAGAGAACGTAAATAATTGGGTATTTATGTAAAAAATACTTATATATATGATCAACAAAATTATTAATTTATATCAGAAAGTAGTAATTCAAAAAAAAAATAGAATCAAGACACCAAAACATGTAGATATTTTTACTATTTAATTTTAAATGATGCCACAAAGTGAATTTCCATTTATTGAAGAAGTGAAGAATAACAAAATAATAAAGTATTTGGATCTCCTTTATAGTAATGCAATGAAAAAAAAAACTTTTTTAAATTTTAATAAGTTATGATAATCATCCTTTTTTAATGCAATTTTCAAGAAGCCGTAGTTAGCTGGAGACCTTTATTTAATCGCGACAAAAAAGACTGTTTTTAAGCCCTAAGACGCAAGGTTTTAAACTTCGACTCAAGAAAAACATAAGCTTTCCAGACGGCCCCAGCTTTATGTCAACATGCATTGAGCTTTTTTAACCATTTCGTCTACACAACGGAGTGCACTGCTTCCGCTGCAATTACGTTAATAGTTTTTTTCTGACAATTATTACATTAAGCAGTATGCGAAGTTTAATTAAAGTTTACAGTAAAAGTTAATGCATATTTTTATTAGTCATCGAGTAAAGTTCACAAATAAAAACTTTAGAAATAGTTGTAAAGTTATTTTGCTATTTCAACAGAAGGTTAACATCAAACCATTTTTATATCGTCTGCGGCCTTTAAGTAAATATTTGAACACTGTTTTTTATCATAAGTATTGTAGTGGTTGACCAAATATGTCATTTTTTTTAACCTTGAATTGATTTATTCACAAAGATCCTAAACAATGATTTTACTCTAACATAATTATATAAGATTATCTATGGATACTTTACTTTGAATTTAATGAATTTGGTTTTATTGAAGTGAGAAACTAATAACTATACTGCGGCTGTGTGCAGGTTAATATTATTCCTTACATAAGACATTCTTTGGTTTATCATATTTAAATTTATCATTTTCGCTATAATCGGCGAGCGTGTGTATCGTGGGATTAGCGTGGCCTTTTAGGCCGCCGTAAAATTTAGAAACCTGAGTGACAATGAAATCGTTTATCAACGGAATGTTGGAATCGTTGTGGAGAGTAGAGATTCTACTCTACTTGGGTGCATTTAGCGCGAGTCTAATTAATGGATTTGTTTTGGAATAAATATATCATTTACATAGAAAATAAATAGTATTGGTCCCAGTATGGTGCCCTGTGGAATACCAAAATTTGATGTTTATCGGTGGCTAGTTTTGTCGTAGATTTTCTTTAATGATTTTCTGTTTACACGTTTATTTTATTAATAATAATTATTATGGTTAAGGTTACAGTGAAATTTTGACTCAAAAATCATTTCAGATGTGAATGTAAAAACAACGGAATTTTTAGCACGTAGAGTTGTGAAAACAAACACAGCGTAAAATATCAGAAGAAAATGCTTATCAAATGAAAAGCTGGCCTACAAATGCTTTAACAATTGTTTAATTCGACAAGGGAAAGGAGGGCACAATGCCTCTTTTGAGTTCCCTCCGTACAATGATATTATGAGGGTAGCCAAAAAAATTACTCTGCGCAGGGCTACCACAAAAAAAATCAGAAAATCTTACGCATTCATTATTTGCCATCACGATAGTGCGTTGCAACAGTAAGGTCAATTTTGGGGGTCTCTAAAGTGAGATAAATTATAAAATCCTTACTCAATAACATTTTTATACCACGATCCGGTGGAGATCGATTCTGTAACGAGAAACATAAACAAGAGGAGATCTTCCACGACCAATTAAAGCACAGGAAAATTAGATGAATTAGAAATTGTAATGAAATAATATATTACTCATTTCAGTTAAGGTTAGCATGTTAAGAGTACCATCCTAAAGAAGTTTGTTTATATCAAGATGTCCCTCTGAAAAATTCAAGAAATTAATTTTGCTCTTAGAATTTCTTTAATGTGTGAATCACTTTTGTATTGTTCATAAAATGGTCTATAATGAAATTTTAACTTCTTTCAATTCAAAAATCTTCAATTGCTATTATTATATTGGTGTTCTCACTGTAATAAAACTTTCCTACTATTTTTTAAATCTTTTTCAACTAGCGTACATAGATTACAACATGCTATTATTACTATGTACTATTAGATACTGCTATTTTTTAAATTCTTTTATATATGTATATTTTTATTGACAATCTACTAGAGCAGCTTAGCGGAAAAAAATTACAACTATATGAAAATAATATTACATTACAACATAAATTAAATTAAAGAAATATTTCAAATTTGTGATTTTTTTTTAAATCTCCTAATCCAATACCGCATGTTAGAAACATCCGGAATTTTGACGAATAATCTTGTTGATTTAACAATTTAACTAGACCGCTGTATAAATTCATTATTTCCAATAATCCGTAGTATTTATTGTGTTAACCTTCTGCAAATAAAGTCAGCAAATGATGAAAATAATTGCGTAATGGTCTATTCGGATGTACAATGCGGTACGTAATGAGTTGAAACATGATGAAGTTTCCTATGTAATTAAATTAATTGAGTCTGAAATTACGCGATCAGACCATACATATCATAATTGAAAAAATTACAGCGTTCATGCAGAAGTTAGAGCATATGTTTTTTTTTTGACAAGAGTGAGAACAAATATGAAATTTTATTTGATTTAGGCAAGTACCAAATTTGAAATAGGAATGTTTTCTTAAAAATTGTTAATAACAATGAATCGGACTGACAAAATAATTATACAAATTATCATAGGTAATTGACCAACAAAGGAATTTATGCAAAAGATGAATTGATAAAGAAACCAACTATTTTATTTAAAATATCAAGATAAGTTCGTGGACCTTTCCCCATAAGTTATTTAGAGTAAAATGGCAGTTTTCTATATCTAGTTCAACCGTCAATGTTATGCGATATTGAATTCTAAATTGTTACTCTCTAGAGCCCATTATTTCATGACATTGCTGTGTCGGGTGGAACCTTGTTGTTCCAAGGGTACGTTTTGTTGAATCAAAAATATAATAATTATTTTTATAAACAATACTTATTAGCCTGAAACACTCATCCAAATTTAAAAAACCTTCCGAGCAAAGATAAATGTCGCCGACAGGACTCGAACCCACACCCTTCTAATATCCGGTCAGATGCTCTGGATAATGGATGGATATTAGAAGGGTATGGGTTCGAGTCCTGCCGTTTATATGCACAAAAATCTTGTCTTCAAAAAAAAAAACTTTAGTTTATTAATTAACAAAAATATAATCCTTATAAATTAAATCTATACCGATTTGAAAGTAAACTGATGCCGCCAATTTATAAAAACGTCTTGATTCATAGAATCCGAACAGGCCAATAAAAATGTTTGTCTGATCAAGAAAGAATTTTAATATTTGAAAATATTTGCCATTTTCAGTAGAAGTAAGGAAAAATTGATATTACTTCGGGCACGCGGACATCCCCATAGCTCACTTCTATCGATTTTTCCCTTCAGTGATTGGCTTAAAAAGTAATTTACTTTTTCGTTTCCCGACATGTTGGTTTTTTTCTTCGCTATTTCTTGTGGGGTAGCCACGTAGAGTGATAATATGGTAGCCACCAATATCACAATAAAGACTTATACATTTTAGCATACCTAATTTTTTTTTTTTAGTTTATGTGTTGAAGCATCAAATTTCTCAGTATTTTTGTTGTTTCATATGAAATTTTCAATGTTTTTGAAAAGTATCAGTCTACAGTCTGGTAGCCCTCAAAATTTCCGGCCGTTATAACAAGGGTTGGAACCCTTTTTAAAGGCCAGCGAAAGTGTCCGTTCCTCACACAATTAATCACCTCACCAACAGCGGAAGTAGGTGTTACGTGGAGGGATGTGTTTCTGACATTTTAGGTTTGAGTATCAGTGGCTAAAAGTCCTCTCTGCAGTAATTTACATCGGGCTAATGCTTCCGGCAAAAAACCTGTACACGTTGGCAAACCCAAGGCGCCACGTGATATTCAATTTTCTAGAATAATAATTTAATGGTCAAAGGCGTTATTTTATCATTGCTACATGTTAAGCATTCTATTATATTTTTTAAATAAACGATGATAATTTATTAGTATTCACATATTTAGAAATGTCAACCATTGTGAAAACGTTCGAAATTGTGACAATAATAATTAGTAAAAACGAAAAAATATTTCAGAAGATCTAAATTGGTAAAATGCAAAAACAAAATATTTGACCGGTCAGTGGCTGAGTTCGCATCGCATCTGGGTCTCACCCAGGCGTCGTGAGTTCAATTCCTCGGCTGGCTATGTCCTCCATCATGACACAAGCAGCATCTATTGTGATTATAGTAAGAGATTTTCAAATATTGTCAGGTTATTCGCAACCCGGGAATGTTTGTCCTTCTATAAAAAAAAATTAAATAATAAAACATCTCATTTTTAAATAAGCAGGTACTAGGGGCTTGCTCTGAAACTAAAGGTTTTTAATTCTATTATCCATTAATGAATAAGGCTTTCTGAAAAGATATATTTTCAGTTTGGCTCTGATTCCTGACGAGTCTTTTATCAGTAGCTTGGGAGTCTGTTTTCGAAGCTTAAGGACTTGTTTTTCTTAAAGCGCGATCCTTGAAGTTAGTATCTGAAGAGCGCTTTGGTTCCTTCGACCTTTCGATAGCTAATGATATTGCTGATGCGCCCTTGAAGTGGCATTTCACAAAAACTTGCTAGAATATTTCATTATTATCTTTTAAAAAGAAAGAAAAACGGATAATGTTTAAGAATTTCCTATTACCATAATTATAAGAGGGAGATGCTGCTTGTGTAATGATAGAGGACTCAGACAGTAAAGGAATTGAACCAACGACACCTGGGTGGTACACCAACGCATTTCTCAACTCAGCCACTGACAAGTAATTGACTTCCGTGAATAATTCGGGTTATGTACATATGGGTTCCATGAATAACTACGTTTTAAAAATGATGTAAAGTCATTAAGAATATGAAAAAAAGCACCCTGGAAACCCAATCTAACCTAACCTAAATAAAATTTCTTCAAAAGATTGATATTCACTGTGTGGCTTCATTATTAATAAATGAATTAAAAGTTACTTTGTAATCACCACTTTATTAATATATACTTATCAATGTGTTTTGAAAGCGACCTTTCCTCATCACGAGATACATAATACACAAAATACAATAAAATTACAAAGTAATGTTTAATTAATTTATTAACCTAATTAACCTTATTATATATATATTTTAGTGGTTATATAGATAATAGTTAAGTTAGATTATGTTTTTAGACTTGTTTTATTTATTATTTTCGTAATTTTAAAGACTTTATATCACTTTTAAAAGTGGAGAATTATCCGGTAATCGCATATATGCACAAAACTTCTTGGTGCAGTCGGGGGCGACAGTAAATATTGTTAGAAAAAAATTATTGGAAAAGTTCGTTCGTTCATTAGTTGCACTATAAGCCACCTGTATAGATAATTACACCAACAAGTCTTTTATTGCGAGCTTTATGGGACGGAAGATGGTTGATCCCCTATGTGACGGAGTGATACTGTTACTGAGGGCGTGTGAAAAACACAGGATACCACCAGCTACAGGGAGATTGTCCACTAAGCGTGTGGCACCATGCGGGATCACTTCCCTTTTTAACTGTAAATTCCACACAGGACGCCTTTAGGAAAATAATTTCCCTCAGGATCTCTGTCGTCTCTGGGGTGCTGTGCGGAAGATCATTTTAAGTAAAAGAAGGAGAGGATGTTCTGGAAAGGAAATGGGTATGAGGAGTGAGTAGGAATCTAGGGGTCAGTATGTCCAGAAGTGACGAACATCTTAATCCATCCCTCCAACTACGGTGGAGAGAATCAGGCTGGAGAAATCAAAGAGTCTTCCATAACCGGCCTAACCCGATCCGGCCTACCACGCACCCGGGCACCTTTACTAAGTCACATGCCGTAGCGAACCACTTGGGGTAACAGAGGTGTTTGTTATTCAATGAAAGGTTCTCAGGGTGGCAGTACCCATACGCGCCTCCCAAATTATCTTACTCATGAAGAGAGAGAACCTACAGTACCTGTTTTGTGTAGTCATCAGTGGATCAATACGATAATCTTCATATGTCAACATTGTTCAAAACATGCTATGATTCATATTTATGCAAATACATAGTGGTTTATTTAAAAGATATCTTAATCGCATGCAGTGGAACCATGGTATTCCAAAATGGGATATGTTGTGAGATTTAAGGGGGTTAAGAAGGGAAATAGATAGGGAAGAGAAAGGTTGGGTAGTACATAGCTATTCAAATCTGGTCACCAAACACGGCTTTACTCATTTCAAACAACGTTTCAATCCATTGTGGCAGGGTGATACTGAGAGTATCTACCACCGTAAATATGCTATATGTTATTTTATATTAAACAATCTGATGTGTACCCAACCTTGCGTGGGATTATTATTTTTTTTATATAAAATTATGAAGTTCTGAATTCTTGCTTATCGTTTGGGTGCCATAATTGATTTAACAGCGAAATTAATGCCTTGTGGCGACTATTACTATCTCTACCCAAACAAACATTCTTCTTTTGAATATGTAATTCATGACTAACAAGAGTGGTATATTATATCTATCGGCCAACCCAAATACAACATGGCGGGTTCAATATTTTATATATTCATTTTAAAATATTATTACAATAGTTATACATATTGGATTTCATTCAAACTACTACCTAAACCTTCCTGGCACTAATAAGAACAAACTGTGCTATTTTTACCGAAACCGGTCATGTATTTTTTGAGAAAATGAAAGACAGATGGACAGACAATCATTCATTTTTCATATATAATATATGTTAATTAACACTTTTTTATATTTACGCACGACGGGATTTGAATCTGCAACTGCCAAAGATACAAGCAGTCAAAATAATCTCGCCGGGCGGACGTCCGATAAGCCTATAACGTCACAATTCATAAAATGACTGGCGCGACCATAAATATCATAGGCGCGGCAGTATCCTTCATTGCCTAACAAATTTTGAATTGTACTGAATTCCGATTCGTGACGTCACGGGTATACAGTTTTCCCAAGTTCACTTTGACAGCTCGTAACTTTGTCGTTTTTGAAGATTTCGAAAAACTACTTTTACTCCCTTTAAATTTTTATTATACATTTTCATGAAAAATAAAAATTTGGAGAGAATATCATTATACCACGAATAAATATTATTTATTGACTTGAAAATAAAATTAGAGGTGCGGTTGAGTTGAATTTTCCGAGAATATTGGCACACCTAGAGTTTTTCACATTCTATGGCTGCCCTCGCATGAAACACGTGAACACTTCGCAGAGTGTTTATATTTTAATGTGACATTAGCATTTTTTTGCAATAAAACATTTTTGTTCTAGGTAGGCCTTTTTGTAAGCCAATAAAATACCCTGGGAAAGTATTGTGCCGAAATATATTCGGTTTTGAGCGTGGGTTTAAATTCGTTTCATTGACCGTGTTAGATTATTCCTTTTAAATACACTGGAATAACAAAATTTTGTTAACTTTTTTATTGGATGCCCTTTGTGTGTAATTTCCGAAAAAATAATAATTACGAAACGTTTCAATACTAAAGGATTTTTGATAACGTTTATTATTCATATAGTATATACATTTTATTGTAAAGGGTTTTTTTTTAGAGGTTTGTTTTTTAAACGCTTGTGAACTGTCCTCGACGATCGTGCGATCTCACACCATTAGATTACTTTTTTCGGGGGTATTGGAAGTCACTAGTCTATGCTGATAAACCAGAGACGCTGGACCATTTTGAAGTCGACATTCGCCGTGTTATTGCCGATATACTCGTACGGCCCAAGTTACTCGATAAAGTTGTCGAAAATTGGACTTCACGATTGCGCTTCATTCGAGCTAGCCGTGGCACTCGTATGCCCGAAATCATATTTGAAAAATAATGGCATAAAATTATCTATTAAATAAAGCCAATATCATAGACATTAACATTATTTTAATGTATTTTTTTATTTTAAATTTACATACCTCTAAAAAAACACCCTTTATATCATATGAATGCCGCAGGAGATTCGGGGATCAATACCACTGTGTGAAGTAACTAGCTATTCACATCTGGTCATTAAAACAGCTAAAATCATTACATGCATCAAAGTTTCTATTCTGACCGGTAGATTTCATCAGAGCGATACTAAGGGAATCTACCACCTTAGAACGTGCTAAATACACTCGTTTTATTGGAATTTATTACACATTTACCTACATATTATCTACCTATTCCTAAATTATGTTAAAACTAAAAACATCCCGCACAAGAAATTTAATCAATACCAGAGATCACTCATTAAAACACATTTTAATGTGTGATCTCTCGGCAGCTGAAAATATGATGCATTTCATCGCGAAGACTTGATTTAGTTTATTCGTAAAATTATTTAAAAACGAGTTTTTAGTTTTGCTCTGAATTCTATCGAGCTTTCAATCTATCTAAGATACTCGTATAGCAGTTTACTCCAAGCTTTAGGGCCTGACACGCTGAAAGCACGTTCACCAAACTTTGTATCTGGTGTGCGCTTTGGTTCCTTCAGCCTTTCGATAGCCGATGACGTCGCTGAGCCAAGAGTTTACTGTCGTGAATTGGAATTTTCAGGGATGCGTAGTTCCGATAGATAAGCCGGAGCCATCCCGTTAATTGATTTATATGCCGTGTCAGGTGTTAGTATGGCGTTTACCGGCAGACCGCGAATTAAAAAAAATTATTACTGATTTTAGGAAGATCACAGTAAAATCGATAAAATCTGTGAACTGTAATATAATAATATTTCTTCATAATTCCAATAGATGTCTCTCCGTGTTTTTCAGATTTTTTAAAGTACTTGACTAGTGAGCTAGTAATAAATCATAAATAACAAAGGATCAGAAAAGAGAGAACGCTAATTTCGTATGGTAACGGGGTACGCGTGAACGCGCTTACGGCATATAACCGGTTAAATATTTATCATATTTTCTAACAATGTCGTAGGATGGAATTATCCATATTATACCTAATGCAATATCTGAATATTATTATGTGTTGTTTTATTCAGTGTACTTTTACCTATTATAAAAAAATGTATCAACTGTCATTGCCAATATTAGAGATTCATAAACAGCGTACCATCGTAAATATTAAGTTCCGACTGAGGAAGGGAAACATGTCACAGAAAGTAGCATTCTTGTAACCTCGGGACGATGAACAGTATCGCACAATACAAACTCTAAATAATTGGAATTCGGTTGTAAATTCACACAGCAAACATCAGAATAAATTGCTTTTCCACCACGAATCAAGCCACTTGAGATATATGGCCTGCCCACAGTGCAGTGAGCTAGTGCGGTAGTACCTACAAGAAGTGTTTCTTGCATAAACACGCCGGAGATTGGATCAGTGCAATTCTGTGCATAATTTAAGGTGACAGGGAAAGAAAACAGAGTGCGGTCCTTGACAGTGCATCGTGTTAACCCTCTAGCTTGAAACAGTCATTAGGCGAGGATATAGTTAGGTTAATTTAATAATCTTTTTCCGGAAGATCAAATTCAAGCTGAAATGCAAAAT
>JAHDVE020010181.1:20000-27062 GCA_022606495.2 Halesus radiatus
TTTCAAATCATGTAGATATGGGATAAGTGGCTTAGTGTATTGGCTGATATTTTAGAAAAAAACGCAACGAATGTAATGTGATGTACAGATATTTTTAAAAAATGCCACTGGTAAGTTGAACGAATTAAAATTTACTGATTCGTTGTGTAATTGTGTTTTGGTTTGAAATTTATTTGTGATTATGGGAGCTATTGGAGTGATTTAATGAAGTATAATAAAATAGTGTATTGGAAAGACACGTTATTTTTTAACGAATCTTCGTAACTACTTAAAAGACGAATCGAACTCATCTATTAAAATTAATCCGTTAAAAATCCCCATTTTTTTTCTTGCCGTGTAAATGTGGTAATAATTAGTTCGGATATACAGGGTGCAACCGCACGTATCTGACAAATATAATCCCGTGATTCCTGATTGATTTAAAAATGCAGATGCAAATGTCTGGTAATTTTTTTTGGTTTTCACTTTAAAACATTAATAAAAACGGCGGTAACTCGTTTGAATTCGAAAAAAATGTATTATGAATTAAAAACGAAAAAATATTTCGTCGGAGAAAAAAAAACCATTCACATTTTATACTACAAATGAGCTCAAGAATCACTGGTAAAGTTTCTCGGGTACGTGCTGTAATACCCTGTATAACGATAAATAGTGAAAATAAGAAAATGAACGAATTGATTCATATTATTTACGTATCTATCGTCATGGCACTAGTTTTTAGCTATTTGTAATTTTTTTATGGTAATAAAATGAAGAAAATTATTTAATTTATGTTGCTGTTAAGAGGTACAACAGCTTAACAATGTAATAAAAAAAGGTTAAGCGACACGAACAAAAGCATCGCAAAAAATCGCCTTTTTGTTCAAATAAAATATTAGACATTTAATTCAAAAATCGTTGTAAATGACACCGTTTAGTATCTTTATTGATACATAAAAGCTTTCCGTGGTATTTTTCGATTTAAAAAAACAACAGCGCGTCCTTAAGGCGAATATTTCATTAGTTTGAATTTAATCGTTTTCTTTCACGTTTTGCAATGACTCAACAGCGCAATCAATAAACAGATACAAATATAATACTATTTTCTTCGCTTGCAGTTTCCCGACCATTTCTTAGCCCGGAGCTAAATCGTAAATGGCTTTTCCCCACTCCCCACTCCCCTTGCATCCCTTTCTTTTAACCCACATTCTGTTGTCCAGACGTCGACAACTATTCAAATAATTGAATAATAATAATAATAATAATAATCGGATGATTTTTATAGCGCCGCCTTTGTGAGAAATCACCTCAGGGGCGCTGTACAAATATTACTTCCTATTCTTATATTATTCTTATATTACGTCTATTCTATGAATTTATTATTATTTATTTATTTATTTTTTTTTTTTGGACAGGCCATCATTACACATTATTTATAGACCATATAAAGGAGATGAAGTTAAATTATATTCAAGAATGTATTTAATATTACAAGACGCTAATACAAATGATAGAGTGATTGTTTCCATTATATTCAAGAATGTATTTAATATTGCAAGACGCTAATACAAATGATAGAGTGATTGTTTCCATTATATTCAAGAATGTATTTAATATTGCAAGACGCCAATACAAATGATAGAGTGACTGTTTCCATTATATTCAAGAATGTATTTAAGCTAAGACAAAGAATTATTATCCATATTTTTAGGATAAATAACACAGAACACTCTTAAAAGGGTGGAGCGGCGGGGGAGGATGGTGGCCGGTGGGATTTATCCAGAGGGCCTCAAAATCTTCTTTGTCTTGGTTACGCCCCTGGTGGCGTGAGGGGTCGGATTGATGTTCGTCTGCACGTACGCCAGGCGCTTGTCAGCCGGCTTCAGGATCCGGAGGAGCACTTCATCGTGTAGTCCACTGACATCATTGCTCCTGTATTATCGAATTCCCTGCAGTACCAGTTGCTTCTTGGCAAAGAACTCATACCCGTCCTCTACCACCTGATGCACCCGACAGATCAGGTCAAAGTCGTGCTTGTTGAGGTACTTGGCCACTATCTCAATGACGTAGGTAAAGGCTCGTTCTCGCCCCAGCTGGTGTTCTTGTTGGGGTTCACTTCCCGGTTGTATAGAATATTTTTTACAACCACCGCACTTCACTAGTTCCGCACGTGTTCGACCGACCGCCGCCAGATGTATTATTACTCTAAGGATGTGACCGATGTCTAATGTGTTAATTCGGAAGAACGAAGCAGATTTCAACTCAAAATATTTGGCTTTTTATTATAAACTTGATTTAAGCCCGAAACGACAGCACTAAAATTATGTAATTTTTATAAATGTAACCCAAAAATTATTGCGGTTATTTTATGCTATTTTTACACCGGGAAAATTAATAACTTCCCGATCCTTCCAAGGTAAATCGGGAGCGACGAATATCATCCCTGTTCTGAAAAGCATCTGTCATATTATGGTCACATACATATTATTAAATGGTTACTACCCAATTTCATGTGAGTTTTGACGGTTTTTTTCTTATTAAATTCTCTACAAATATAAATAAACAGTAGGGCAAAATGTGATGTTTTTTCATAAATATATGTGGATGGATTTTTAAACGGGGATTTTGATGATAAAAATGAAATGAAAAGAATTGCGTTTATCTGAACTAATTAGGAAGAAAAATGAATGTAAAATCAATTCCAGGAGAGCTCGCCGTATAAGTGATCTTGCTTCTTTAGTAGATAGTCATTATCGCATAGATATACTCACCTTCTTGTTTGAACATCTCACACACGAAATTTTCAAACACTTGTAAAAATTCTGAAAAAAAAATTACCGGGTTACATTACACGAGTTATCTGAAAGAAAGCCTGACCTCGTGTTATACCATCCATACAAATGCAAAAGATTAATATTTATTTCGCAGAAACCCAGCATATATTCACAAAATACAAAAAAGTTTACAGACCCCTGTTCTTATTCCCCATCCTCTCCCGCAAAACATGCTGCTCGCCCGATTAAACTTGACAGCTAAACGCCCCGAATGAGTTGTCGCGAACAGCGCGGTACTTGTCAATGCGACCTTCCAGCTTCTAGCTGCGAGCTCAGCGAACAGAAAAAAGAGCGATCCACTGCTGGCTACTACAGTAGTACTGCTCAACATTAAAAAAATAACTCAGCAAAAAAGCGTCCAGATCAGCAACGCAAAAAAATAATGATGCTAAACTTGGGACTATAAGTGAAGAACAGAATGAGAACTTGACGATTGCTATTTGTCTGTACTTCGTTAGATGTTGGAAGATATTCTATATAATAGACGCACTTATAGATTGAAACAGATGTTCGGGGATTGTTTTTTATGCTGGAAATACTAATTCAACTGTTAAGATTTTTTACTTAAACTTTTTAATATTCCAAAAAATACAATTGTGAGAAAAATATGCAAGTACGAACGTACTAAAACGTTTGTATTGTGACTCTTATAAAAAATGATTTTTTGTGAAGCTTCGTCTTGTGTAAGAATTCTAATCGGTCACATTTTTTCTGAAATTTAAACACTGCCTAGTGCCTACGTATTTTGTTTTATTATCGAAAGCGCTTTTAAAAATAATTTTAAAATATGTAAACCATTTCTCCAAGACTGAAAAATATTGTCATATTCAGCATAAAATTCAAAGAAAACGCAGCCATTATGCATGATTAGATGGGCCGCCATTATTTCTCTTGTAACAAGGGAAAAATGTAAAATTCACCGGCATAACAACTCCCTTCTAACAGACGGACATACTTCTATGTCAACTCTTGGCAGCCATCCAAAACAGGGGAGATGGCGCCCTTAGCCGGAATTACAGAAGAGACTTGCATGTGTGTGATGAATAGCGTTTTGAAGATGTTCAGTGTTCACCAGAAAGATTGTGGTATTTGGTGGGTGGAGTATTGTTATGTTATTTTTTCCAGTTATTTACTTTTGTTATTCTTGTTAGAGGGGCCGGTTAGATTGTACCTATATACAGTTCGGTGTAAACCCGTTAACTTTTGAAACTTTATACGCTTCAAGTTGCAGTAATTATTTTAAACGTGTAACTAACTAACCATCAGGCCAATTCCCCGCAAGGGTAGGCAAAGAGGATTGATCACCAAACAACTCGGTCTTGGCACACACTCCTTCCTTAATTCATATTTATTCATCGTCCCATACATATTATACTTCTATAGACTTTGACATGGCCCGAGTCACGTATTTGGTTCACTTAAGCCATATTAGCTCTGTAACCCTCGCAATTACTGTAATGCATATTTTTTTCGATTGTCGCAATATTTATGAATTTTTACTCAACAGTAAAATTTTTTGCACACACGTAAATTTGGCGAATAAAATAATGAGGAATAAAATTTAAATTTTTTGAAGAAAATTTCTTCTGTAAGGGTTTCACTTTGTGATGTCATTATTTTAATCAAAAGAATAAATAACTTAGTTTACATCACTTTATTTATATACAATTAAGTTGTATACAACTAATCCTGATGATGTGAACATTGTTCATGAAACATGTTGATTGTATATAAATAAAGTGATGTAAACTAAGTTATTTATTCTTTTGATTATTAATAAAATTTTGCTATTTTTAAAGCAATTTCTTTAGTGAAGTATCTCCTCGAGGATGACGTACTCATAAATTTGTGGAAATCTATGAAAAAGATTAAGACCACACTTACCTCACCTTAAAAACCATTCACCATTCATATATTATTTCAAACAACCGACAACTGATGCAAAAATATTCAAGGAATTTTTAATTTGTGAAAGAATTCAGAAAATCGCAAATGTTGGTAAAATATACTTTATTATTCTAGTTCACGCATCGGTGCGCAAATGCGTCCAAAGCTCGCAACACTGTAAATAACTAAAAGTGTAAAAAAAAAAAAAGGTAATATCCATTAGAAGCTTCTTACGCTTTTTAAGGTCATTTTATAAACATCTTCCAGTCCTAAAAATTAAGTATTTCAAATAAATGCCAACTCTTCTAATGCCATCAATCTTCTAATAAATTTAACATCAATAGAAAAATAGAAA
The DNA here is from genome assembly GCA_022606495.2 of Halesus radiatus. Lineage (NCBI taxonomy): Eukaryota > Metazoa > Arthropoda > Insecta > Trichoptera > Limnephilidae > Halesus > Halesus radiatus. Next base: position 25,056 of record JAHDVE020010181.1, read on the forward strand.
AGAAGGTTAAAATAGCAACTGTAAAAATATCACCTCTATTCTTTAATTTTCTAATAAAACTGTGTTCATGTGAAGCGACCTGCCAAGTAAGTATGTTTTTCTGTATATGTTTGTGCATAATTAGATAATGAATAGGAATTAAGATTTGTACAGCGCCCTTGACGTGATTTTTAACAAAAACGGCGCTATACAAGTAATCCAATTATTATTATTATTATTAGTAGTATACGTTATACGCAATGAAAATACTTGTCATATATTCACTTCAGTGAACAATCAATGACGTTACAATGTCATTAGGTAAAATGCTTTAAAAAGTAATGATTATTAAGTATCATACGAATTTATTTCGAATATAATTAATACTAATATTTAACTAAGTTCAAAGTGGTGGCTTTCCAAGAAAATGTAATATAAATTAACAATACCGAACTGCTTTATTCAATTTTGTCAGATTAATTTATAAGTAATTGCTCTGCGCCCTTGAGACAATGTCACTAAAAGGTTAAAATTTTACCCTGAGATACTTTAAAAGTACTTATACAACTGCTGACCCTGTACCGCTCTATTGCAGAACTTGGCAAGTCATCCTTGATCTGAAGCCCCAAAATAACTGAAAAAAATCCTTGGCTCGTCTGATATATTCCCCAATCTTATCAAACGGATTACAATCTTTAGAGCACAGGAGGCAGGTAGGAATGCTGTCATTGTTCGACCGGTATTTAAATGGAAGATACTCTGAGGAATTGGCGTCATTAAGTCATTCGGCACCGGTGCATAGTTGGGAAACACGCCAAACGCACGCCCAACATTGGTATACAGTTGACATTTAACACATGAGACGGGTCATTTTTACGCTCGTTTCAACAGCCCGACTGTGGAACGATTTGAGGGCCTCTTTGTTTCCTCGCTCCCAACAACATTGCTCTTTTCATTTTCCTCGTCAAAAAACCTCCACACAGTATCTTCAAAGATAACATAGGCCCTGAGGGAAATCATTTTCCTCAGGGCCTCCTTTGTGGAGTTGGTGTCTAAAAAAAAACAACGCATGTAACAAAAAGACTGTATATTGCAGGACTATACCTACATCATATCATGACTCCCTAGTCTCCACCTATTCGGTATTGTTCTGGAAAAAAACACCATGTTTCGGGTGGCATTGACATCCTTGATCCTTGTCCCTGAGAAATGTATAAAATACACAAGTTAGAAAAAAAACTAAAAACCGTTTCCAATTGAAAACATCAACATGAACAAGCAAACATGTGGAATAAGGTCGCTTGGCGCTGTCTCTTGCAATGTTCTTCCTAGTATTGCGTATTATACGTTCATAGTCCCTACCTGTTTAGCGTTGTTGTGGAAAAAACATGTGTCGGGTGACATTGACTCCTTGACTATCCCATATCTTATCCCTATGAAACATGTTCCTGGTGGCCTGTTTCCACTCCCCGCCTAGGCAGAGAGATTTTTCGGTCATTTATCAGCATGTGTTTGTTTTTTGTTGTTCACGGAAGCCATTTTGCCGAGTGATTTGTTAGTTTTTAAAAAAGGTGACTAATGGTGCTTAGATGTGCTGTTCTCATGTCACTACGATACTTTCAAACACGTGCTTTTTTGTTAATTTTTTAACTACAATACAGAAAACCTGTTTTGTATCCAACTAGGAACACTCGAACAGTGTGCTCGGGTTTTTTTCTGCTTGAAATTTCTAGGTAATGCAACTGTTTTCCACATGCAACACCATTTGAACTATGAGCTATGGAGATTTTAAACCTCCATTTATATAATCCAATATGACGAGACGTCATATTATTTGTTTTGATCAGATTACAAATGTGGGTACAAAGAGTTTTTTTCTGCTTGAAATTTCTAGGTAATGCAACTGTTTTCAACATGCAACACCATTTGAACTATGAGCTATGGAGCTTTTAAACCTCCATTTATATAATCCAATATGACGAGACGTCATATTATTTGTTTTGATCAGATTACATCTTTTGATCAGAT
>JAHDVE020010182.1:0-21367 GCA_022606495.2 Halesus radiatus
TGACGAGAGCGTAATGAGTATGATTAAGATACGGATGCTTGATAGTTTGGGCATGTAGAGGGATGAACGAAGAAAGGAGTGTAAGGTGAATACATGGCGCGAATGTGAATGGAAGAAGAAGCCCGCGACGTCCGAGGAAGACATGGGATGATCATGTGAATCAAATAGTTCAGTCGGCCCATGTCAAGAGTCAGAATAACAGAAGAGTATGTATGATACGATGTATGAATGTGAATGGATGAAGAAGCCGGGGACGCCCGAGAAAGACATGGGACGATTAAGTGAATCAAATACTTGAGTCGGGCCATTTCAAGAGTCAGAATAACAGAAGAGTATCTATGAGACGAGGAAGCAAGGAGTGTTTGTCAAAACCGGGTTGTTTGGCGGTCTTTCCTCTTTGCTTACCCCGGCGGTCAAACGGCGTGATTATTAGGTTAAATTAAGTTTTCGGAACAGGTTTTTTCTTGCATACAATGAGTACATATCACTTTTAAAACGTGTGCCGATTCAGATGTGTGATGAATTGTCATGGAACTTACTTTTCAATTGTTTAGAAGCTCTTTGTTTTTAAAAGGTTGTAATTTTTGCTATTGTCTTGACTCATTGTTCTAGCCTTAGAGTAGCAATGTACTCTAAGATTATATCCAGGTGTATGATTTGTTAAAGAGTTTCCTGGAATGACCAAGCCAAGAGGTCTTCTAAATTGAACGCACGACTTCAATCAGGCCTTAAAATTTATTCCTTTGTATTAGAATATAATGCACAAAATTAAAGTAGCTAAATTTCAATAAGTTGGTTGTAGATTCTCCCAGTATCATCCTGGTGAAAGACCACCGTTCAGATGACAAACGTTGCTTGAAATGGCTTTAGCCGTGATTGGAGATGCCAAAGTTACACTGCTTCCTTGCAGTTGGGACTCTCAGTGCGGTATTCACATAAAAGAGGATGGATTTTTTGTTTGGAAGTTTTATTTACTATGTACTTTTGCTAATTTTGATATATAAAATTTTTTTAAGAAAGATAGTGAATGGCACGGTTGTTTCGAAACCGGTAGCGAATTTAATATATCAAAAATAGCAAAAGTACATAGTAAATAAAACTTCCAAACAAAATGTCTAGAAATTGCTACATTGTGAATGACGAAAAAATACAAGAAAGAGTATGGATTTGTCTGACGTTCCATCCTATCTGCCCACCCCTTCGGAGAAATGGACTTATGGTTAGTTAAGTTCAGTGTAGACTTCCGGCAGCGCCACTATCGCTGGTGAAGCGTGTAAAATCTGTTCTCTAGTTCTAAATTCGAGCAAAAAACATTAATATTATAAATGTTAATATAAATAAATACAAACTCTTCTTTTGCTTCTAACCTTCTAATAATCTTCTTCTATTAAATAAAGATGAATTTCCCAGGCGGGGCGTGTTTTTTTTGTTTTGTATGGAAATCTACAGTTTTATAACTGTATTTCGAAAAACCACCGACTTCACCCCTTCCCACCCCTAATTTGCTACTTCTTGATGAAATTTCGCACACTTAACGTTCAAAATAACAGAAAAGCTACTGGGAATGGATAAGGGTAGGGGCCGGGTAGGACATATCACAACCTCAAAACTTTGGTCCAAACCATTCATAACCCCGGGTAACTCTGTTTACTTCAGCTAGTGTAAAGTAAATAACGAGTAAATTTTTCACAAAAACGGCGCTATAGAAATCATCCAATTATTATTATTATTATGGTTTGCGCATGTAAAGAGAATGAACGAAGAAAGGAGTGTAAGAAGAACATATGACGCGAATTTAAATGGAAGAACAAGCCGGGGACGCCCGAGGAAGACATGGCGCGATCAAGTGAATCAAATGAAAAAAAAAACTTCATAGAATACATGTAATATAAAAATAATATAAGAATAGGAAGTAATTTTTGTACGGCGCCCTTGAGGTGATTTTTCATAAAAACGGCTCTATAAAAATCATCCGATTATTATTATTATTATTAAATACTTCAGTCGGGCCATGTCAGAAACCGGAATAATTGAACAGAATGTGTGAGACGATGTATGAATGTTAATAAACCAAGAAGTGTATGCCAAGATCGAGTTGTTTGGCGGTTCGTCCTTTCTGCTTACCGATGCAGCGAAACGGCGTGATGGTTAGTTAGTTAGGGGTTAAAAATTAGTTAGGTTAGTTAGTCAGTTAGTTAGTGCGTTGAAAATCATGTTTTCTTATGCTGAACTTTTATAACGTAACGTGTTAATCTGCAGTGACCTGTCAGGTAAGTATGTTTCTTAATCGGTTCCTAAACAATAAGATTGACTCTGGCAAGCAATTTGTATTACAAGTACCCTTGATGTGATTTTTGATAAAAACGGGGCTATAAAAAATATTTTAGTTTCGCGATACACGGGACCTAATTATATCATTAAAAACAGAAAGAAATATCGGGCCAACGTTTTGCGTACCAAGTATAAGTTTTAAATCGAAATATTCTAAACGTGACATAATATCTGCATACTTCTCCAGACGTTGAGCCAGAGCCAAATTCAAATTACAAAGCGTGACTAAACAAGCGTGTAACTCTGTTACTTGGAGAGGGGAAGTGTGGTCCATATTGTGAACACCGGCTGTTCAGATTTAGTTTTTTTCAACCAAAAAAGGCATTTTACGCAGAAAAAAACCAAACTACGTCTTCCTTCCCTTTCTGAAAATAACACATCACTGATCAGAACACCGTGTACGATCATATATCTATCTCTTTGATTCTAACGGCGCTTAAAGTACTAATAAGGGATGCAAGATGATTTCGGACAAATTGTTCGAGTTTTTTGGTTAGAGATTCTTAAGGGTGGTTTTGATTTGTTCTCTCTCTCTTTCCCTTGCCTCCTGTGGATCTTGATCCGTCAGTCTGTAACGAATGCGCAGTGGCGCTTCTATTATTTTATCTTAACACATTGTGAAAGTTTTTTTTTCCTATTTTGTCGTAATTTTATTTCGTACCTCGAATGATGGGTGCTTGTAAAACTTCGACTTATAAGCGCATTGTCATAATATATTGAATGCAGTTGGCGCTAACAAAAAGTTGACCAAAGAAGCGAAGCTAGCAGTCCACAATGGAGTGCTAATACCAACCCTGATGTGTGGCAGTGAGGGATGGAATTGGCAGAGGAAGGATGAAAGTAGACTGAATGCTGCAGAAATGAGATCTCTGAGGCGAATGTGCAGTAAAACCATGTATGATTTTGTGAAATATGTTGAGATTTGTAAGGAATTAAAGGCTGATGTAAGTGTAATGAGTAAGATTAAGAAAGAGATGCTTAGATGTTTTGAGCATGCAGACCGAATGCACGAAGAAAGTAGTGTTAGGAGAATATATGACACGAATGTGAATGGTAGAAGCCGTGGACGCCCGAGGAAGACATGACACGTTCAGGTGAATCAAATACTTGAGTCGGACCATGTTGGAATAATAGAAGAGAATGTATGAGACGATGTATGAATGTAGATGAATCAAGCCTACCCCTGTGGGGAAACGCCGTGATCGTTTGTTACTTAGTTTGTTATATGTTGATTTTTTAAAACAATTTTAAAACTTTTTAAAAGCATAAAGGTGCCTGCCTACTTTAGCGGACAATAATGTAGTGCCCGCCCACTTTCATACACAATAAAATAGTACCCGCCCTCTTTCAAGACAATAAAGTGTCATCAAAGTAAAAACTTTCATTTTGAAATTAACATAGATTAGATAATATTGTATTTATCATGAATATATATCATTTGTTTTAAAAACTAATAGATAAATCAACATTTCATACTTTACAAACATGTGACTTTTGCTAAGTCCGTAAAAAATAAGATAAACCGTAGCTTATAATAATTTTAAAAAATAGGTTCTCTTAAGTTTTATTTAAAATATACAAAAAACATGTTTTAACATTCGAAAACGACCATTCAATATATGATTCGCGAAAAAATAGATCGAAAACTAATAATGTCATTTGACATTTCGGTGCCATCTGTTCACCCTGTTGAAACTTTTTATAACTAGTCCTTTGTTGAGGGGAACTTAATCCACAAAAATCGATATGCTAAATTGATTGTAAATTTAATTGAGAATTTCGTTGGGAAGAGCGTATTTGTGCATTTAAACAGTATTGAGGCAAAATTTCGGCTCAACAGTTGTTCAGTAGGGTTGGGAAGAACGGCCGTTAGTTAATTACTAAATTATTTAATTTCATATCAGTGACATAAGTATCAAAGTATCCGACAGCACAACAGGACTAAATAATTAAATATTTATAAAAGAACATTAAACATGGCATTACTAAAATGACATAAAAATGTCTTTATATCACATGTCTATTTAGAATTCTTTATCACATGACTCTGCTATTAAAATATTTCCTTTGTGGCAAGACTGAAAGGGAAAGGCAAAATATTTTTAAATAAAATTATTACGAACCGTCCTTCCTACAACATTCGTGAAGGATTACATTCGCCGTATGGCAGTTTTATTCTTCGTTAACTGGCAACAGATTGAACGAATACACAAATGAATAAATAAATCGTGTATTTCCTACTAATGTAAAACCACTTAGTAAAAACATTTCACCTTTATCCACGCAAAATTAAAACAGTGTTTTGATATGATATTACCTTTTTATAAACTGAGTTAACTTTATCAATAAATGGAACGACTCACAATGCATGTGTTGAGATTGTATTAAAAAATACTTATTATCCCCTTCTTTAAAAAATCAGGGAACTACTTTGAAATAGAGCTTTTTGATTAAGTCACCATAAATTTTGACCATTTCTTTGACTTGAAGAAATCAGCAGAGAGAAAGATGGGTGCTGCGTTTTGTGTGAGAAAGAGTGAGAGGGAGGTATGGGGTGTGATTTTTGTTTAAACCACGAGGGATGTTTTTAAATTTTGGCCCAATTTAGAATAGGAACGACATTTTTAATAGTGGTTTTCTATTGATATGTTGATAATAAGTAATTATAAGTATAAAGTTCAGTTCGAATGGCACGCCAAACTACTCTATTCCGATATTATATTATTTTTTTACAGTAACTCCACACAGGAGGCCCTAAAGGAAGTGATTTCCATCTATGTCGTCTTTTTGATGCTGTGTAGAGGGCATTTTAGAGTTAGAGGATATGAAGGAGTGAACCTGGGTCTTGAAGAGACCCATCTAGGATGGAGGAAACACAGAGGCCGGCAAATCATTCCACAGACGAGCTGTTGAACACAAAAACGAATCGCAGAAGCGACCCGTTCTCATATGACAAATGTCAACCGTGGGCAAATGTTGGGGGCGCGTTTGGCGTATTTCCCAACTGTGCATCAGTACCGAGGGGATCATGACGCTAGTTCCTCAGAGTATCTTCCATTGAAATATCGGTAGAACAAGGACAACTTTCCTACCTGACGTCTGTGCACCAAAGATTGCAATCCGGGGAATCTATCAATCCTATGCTATATTTGTACAGCGCCCTTGAGTTGATTTTTCACAAAAACGGCGCTATACAAATCATCCAATTATTATTATTATTATTATTATTATTATTATTATTATTATTATTATTATTATTATTATTATTATTATTATTATTATTATTATATACCTATGCTTACTCACGCTCACAATCCAGTAAACTCCTTGGCTCCGGGCCCAAAGGTCGTCAGTTAAATCAGGCTTCCGACGTTGGCAAAAAACAGAATTTATTACGCATGCGTCATTTCACATATCGTCTATCACCCTGGTAAAAAACCACAATTCAGAATCGAAATTATGCTAAAAATAGCTTTACCCAAGTTTAGTGACTAGTTTTGAATAGTGAGATTCTTCCAAACCATCTTCTTCCTCTGCTTCTTCCTCACAGCCACATACTTCAACCTTACAACACTCTCCGAAAAACATATTTTGATTTCCATAGTTCCAATGCAAATCCAATGTGAACGTGATGAATAAGATTAAGAAAGGGACGCTTAGATAGTTTGGTCATGTAGAGCAAAAAGTATTAAAGGAGAATACATGACGCTAATTCGAATGGATGAAGAAGCCGCGAGCGTCCAAGGAAGACATGGCACGATTAAGTGAACCAAATACTAGAATCCGACCATGTCCAATGTCAGAATAACAGAAGAGCATGTATGAGACGACATATGAATGTGAATGAAGCGAGGAGCGTGTGCCAAGACAGAGTTATTTGGCGGTTCGTCCTCTCTGCCTACCCCTTGCGAGAAACAGCATTATGGTTAGTTAGTTAGTTAGTCACTGTTTCCGAGTAAACCTACCTTCTACGACCAAGATTGGTGAGTGAGCAAGTGTTGTTTAATTTGTCTATTCTAAAGTTTTGTTTTAATATGCAAATGAACAATAATTTACCCATTCCGAAAAAATGTCCTGTATCCTAATCACGTTTATTGCAATCATTCGCTTTAAACGACATTTCCTGCACAATAAATCAAAATATTCGTCCTTTTATCCTAAACTACCCAAAATACTCCTAAAGGTTTCAATATCTAGCACCCCAGTGCAACAAGCGTATACCTGCCTCCTCGGTGGATGCATTTTTGGGCGAATTCCTCTGAATACGATCCCTCGGGGGAAGAATGCAATAAACTGCAGCATGTGCACTTATCTTCGTTAAGATTTTGAACATTTTACAAAAATATTATATTTGGGGTGCGTTTTGGGCATTCTGGAAGCGTTATGAATATCTTTAAATGTCTTGAGTTACGTTCTAGCAATTCTTAATGTTTTTGTTCATATATTATTTTGGTCATTTGTAATTTGTATCGATAATGTAACTTATATATTTTTTTTTTTTTTTTTAATTTATTTAATTACGACGGCCTCCATGGTCGAGGGATCAGTCTCTAGACAACGAATCCGAAGGTCGCGGGTTCAAATCCCGGCGTGCGCAAGAAAATTTTATTTAATTAACTTGTGCTGTTTCTCGATTAATTAATTTAAAAATAATATATAGTATATTTGCGCACGTTCCAGTGTGGAAGATACTCTCATTATCGACCTGGAGAAAGACCACCATTCAGAATTGAAACGTGGCTTTAAATGGCTTTTAGCCGTGTTTGGTGACCAGATCTGAATAGCCAGGTATTTCCCCACCTTCCTATTTCCCTTCTCCTTCCCCTCCACAATACCTTCAGCCTCACAACATACCCCAATTGGGGATGCCATAGTCTCACTGGCTCCAGATGGTTGGGAGCAATTGGGACTCTTGTGCGGTATTCATGTAAAAAAAAATTTAAAATTAACACAAATTATGATGTTGTTACTAAGTTCTGCAAGTATTTATTTTTTATTTTTTATCATTGTGACAGCTATTTCAGCGTTCAAGGCCAATTTCAAAGTTAGAATGTTGCAGAACTTAATAATATCATTATTAAATTTTATTTACATTAAACTAATTAAAAAATTAAATGGAGTTCTACGAATTAAACACAAAAGCAATTAATATGTAACTTACTATTCATTTTTGCTAATTGTTTTTCTGCTTTTCACTCTGTGCATTGAGGATAGAATCGTGTTTTTTTCGTTTATGCCAATACTTAGGGTTTTTAAAACATTTATTTCAAAAAACGCCGTAATTTCTAAATCCTTTTCTCAATATCTTTGTGATTATTGAACAGATAATGAGAAATTGCTTATTGTCAGTAAATTGATATTTAAATTCTACATAACTCATGATGGAAATAGCGTTGTAGTTGACTTTATCTAAAAACATCATAGACTGAAAACTGTCAGTGCAATTTTCGTGATGCCAGTGCTCACTAATGACACACAAACAGATTTTCTTATTTATAGTTAAGAAGACCACGAATTATCGTACAAAGTATCAATAGAGACGAAATAATGTCACTGCAATGCAAATAGGTAATCTTATTGTTTATTTAGTACTTTCGCAGCATACCATTAATGTTAGTAAATATTGGCGTTCCTCGGGGATCGAACTTGGTCCACTTCTAAATACAAACATTTAATAGTTCACATGTTCCCTTCGTATTCCCACATTTTCCAAGTAATATCGTTTACTTGTTATTTTCGGAGCAGGTTCTAACTATCCTTCTATTGGCATCTTACTTCCTATCGTATTTCTATTTACTTCACATTAACTATACTTCCGTTTCCTTCCTTTGCCATTTTCAAAAAAAACTATCATTGTTTGGTGATGACATCAAATCTTTGACGAATTTCTTTTTTACTGCTAGTGGTATATCGTTAGAAACCATTTTTAGACTATTTTTAACGATAGATAACTTGTCATTATAACTCTTGAGACGACTGACTTAAGTATTTCAATAATTTGGTCAAACGATGACTTTTTCTAGTTTGTTATTTGGCCATTACGTATTCTCCTAAAAATCCTTTCTCCATTCATCATCTCTGATTGTCGAACCCTTCTAGGCATCCCTCGCAAATCTTTTTCATTATTCTTACATCGGCTGTGCATTGTTTTCTTACTACTAGTAGGTATGTACATGGACATTCAGTAGGTATACATCCATTTTTTTAAATTCAAGAAATAAATAATATTCATTTTACACCTATTACATCTGGAAAGGTTACCTAAACATTCGAAATATTACACACTTTCATTATTTTGTTAATTAAACTTCAGAAAGAACAACTTCTTTTTAAATACACCTAAGCATCTTTCTTTTTTAATGTCACCCGGAAGGCAATTATATAAATTGCCCCCTCGTAGCTAATGGATTGCTTGACATATCGTGTTTAAATGCATGTTATTACGTTGTGGTGTAAAGTATGTGTATACTTGTGAAGTCTTTAATGAATTCTGTATTTGTATGTATAAGTTTATTTTTTATATTTTAGGAGACAAAGACAGATGAGATCTCTGAGACGAATGTGTGGTAAAACCATGTATGATCGTGTGAAAAATGTTGAGATTTGTAAAGAATGCAAAGCTGATGTAAGCGTAGTGAGCAAGATTAAGAAAGGGACGCTTAGATGGTTTGGGCATGTAGGGCGAATGAACGAAGAAAGGAGTGTAAGGAGAATATATGACGCGAATGTGAATGGAAGAACAAGCCGGGACGACCGAGGAAGACATGGCACGATCAAGTGAATCAAATACTCGAGTCGGGCCATGTCAGAAGTAGAAATAACAGAAGAGAATGTATGAGACGTTGTATGAAAGTGAATGAAGCAAGAAGTGTATGCCAAGATTAAATTTTTTGGCGGTCCGTCCTCTCTGCCTACCCCTGCGGAGAAACAGCATGGTGGTTAGTTAGTTAGTTAGTTAGTTACGTTTTATATGAGTTTCCCCAGAATTCAATTAAGTAGTTTCGATGTGATTGTACTAGACTTTAATATAATCCTTGTAACAGGTGTGATAATTTTCTCTTACTCTGTTGTTATTTGTACCTACGTGATATTTGATTATTTACACCCCTAGTTTCTAAATTGTTATTTTATAATACCTGATCATGAATAATTTACGTCATTGTTTTAATTTGCATATATATTATAATTACAGTATATGGTATATCCGTTATTTTACAATTATATTAGGTTAGGTTAGTTAGTGTGAAGCGCACTTGAGGTTAACCTTCACAAAACTGCGCTATACAAATTTAGTCTTATTATTATTTTCTGCAAAAGGTGCCAGTTAATCCTTCACCTGTCAGTTCCATGCAGTGCTAACCTGGTTTAACTTATCGATTCTTAATCTGCTTTCCTCATCTGTTGAAGCTTGTCTCTCATCAGGGCAATCTTCAGGGTGTAACAATTTAGGGGAGGTTTGTCACTAAGCCTATTAAATTGGTTTCCGGCAAAACAGCGATTTCACTTTCACCTTATTAACTATCTCCCACGTTTCCCACGTGTACTCTACAGGTTACCCGTCAATTCCGGTTCCTTTACCCCTTACCAACAAAACCTATAATAATTACCCTATTTACCAAGATCAAATAGTACTCATGCCATTCAAACAAAAACGCACCCAACCCTTTATAAAAAAACACCAGCTTTAAAACGCTTCCTACAGAGATAAACAAAAACTCTTCATTGTTGATGCAAGTTAAAAAAATACACACATTATACTCTTTACATAAAATAACCTATTCAAATCAACAAAACACTTTCGCTTTTATAAACAGAAAAAAATACGTAAAAAATATAGCCTACCTGTTTTTATCAAATTTTCTAACCAGACGATCTTTTGTACCAGTGTACTTATTTTTTTGTTATTTTTTAAAATATTTTTTTCAAGTAGATTCCTCGAAAAAAATCACCCCTTTTATGGGCGTAAATATTTATTATTGACCCATTTTTTCATGTTTTTTTTTTGCCTTAACTCTTCTTTGGCCCAATATTTGCTGCTATTACATTTTTTACTCTGTTTTACCAACAACTTAACTAGGGTGATGTTTTTGCCGGCGCTTTTCATAGATTTTTTCTTGATTTGACTATTATTAATTTTGCTTATAAAAACTGCTAACATCAGGTCAACGTAACTTGAATGTGAGGTATTCATCATCATCATCGACTATGTTTATTCGTAGTTGAATGCAGGCCTGCCTGAAAAGGTTTTTTTTTTAAATATACGTACTAGATGTATTGCTAGAAGTAAACCCAACTGGAAATGTTTTGAGGCGGAAGGAATGACTGATTTTGGTAAGGGAAAGAAAGTGGAAGGTAGTAGGGTACTTAGCTATTCAGCTCTGTTTACTAAACATATCTAAAGCTATTACAGGTAAGTATGATCCTGTATAATATTACCTACCTGTACATAAAATTAATAACCTGTATATTTTAACGTGACATTACATTCATGGGTCAAATGTATTACACAAAATGTAAAGTGGTATTAATTACAGATCGATGAACCGGTGAATCCAATTAGTTAGCCATAAGTAGTAATAACAGATTGTCTATAGTTAGAGATAAGATAGAGCATTGAAAAAAAACATTTGTACAGCGCACTTGAGGTTATTTTTCACGAAAACGATTACAAATCAACCAAATATTGTTATTATTATTAATCAAAGATTAATTTCTAAATATTGGAATATCATAAGAACGACGGTACCAAATTAATCTTATGAGTGAGCTCTGGCGTCATGAATATCACATAATTTTATCTTGCTGTGTTGTTAATTGTACCTACTTTATATTTGATTATTTACACCCTTATTTTGTAAATTGTTATATTATAATATCTGCTCATGAATATTTTATGTCATAGTTTTAATTTGCATGTATATATATATATATTTATTATAGTACCAGATATACTATGTAGTATATCTGTTATTGTACAATTATATTAGGTTAGGTTAGTTAGTAGAAAGCGCACTTGAGGTGAACCTTCACAAAAGTGCGCTATAGAAATTTACTCTTATTATTATTATTATTATGAAATTTTCCCAGCTTTTTCTTACTGAACGATTATGGTCAACTGTTTTCAGCTCGCAACTGTGTTTCCATCATGAGCTATGAAGTTTTGAAATTAACCATATATTTAAAAAAAAATTTAAAAGATGTCATACGATTTTTTTTATTCTTTCATTATGTAAAATTGTTGCCAAAAACAGTAATTGCATAAACAATAATAAAATTTTTGACTTTAGTGATATTATTTCTCATACTAAGTTGGGCAGAAAAGTTGTTAGCCATGTTCTAATAATAATAATAATAATAATTCGATGATTTGTATACCGCCGCTTTTGTGAAAAATCACCTCAAGGGCGCAACAAATATTACTTCCTATTCTCTATCTAATTAAGTACAAACAGATACAGAAAAACATACTTACCTGGCAGGTCGCTTCAGATGAACACAGTTTTATTAGTCAATTTAAGTATAGAAATGATAATTTTACAGGTGCTATTTTATCCTCCTTTTCCATTGATGTTACATTTATTAGAAGATTGGTGTCACAAGAAGAGTTGGTATTTATTGAAATATTAATATTTTTAAGCACTGGAAAATATTTATAAAATGACCCTAAAAAATCGTAAGAAGCTTTTAATAGATATTAACATTTATTTATATTTTTTTTACACTTTTAGTTATTTACAGTGTTGCGGGCTGTGGACGCATTTGCGCACCGATGCGTGAATTTTTAAACTTTTTCTATTTAATGACTTTAGGTAAGTACTAACCGGCTAGCTTAGCTAAGCAATTTACTGGTGCATTTTTTCTATTTATGGATACGATATTCTAAGTGGATTTAGATCACATAAATTATTAACATAAAGAAAAAAATCACAGTAGGAAATACATTTTAATTTGTTTTTATTTACGGACACTGCATTAACCACTTAAAATATTATAAATAAATCCAATCAACTGTTTAAAGATTTTAAAGACTCAATGATATAAAAACAAGAGATTACCTCTTCACTGAAAATCTGGGAATCAACCTACGCCGAGAACAGCTACGCGGCCTGTTTCACACAAAACTTAATTTTGGATCTGAGGCCAAAATACTCACCTTAACCTAATGATCTTTATTTTCATCAAAAAGTTTAGTAAGCTTTTTTTTCCTATTTTCCTTTTTATTCCTCTCGTTCCTTTCCTTAAAAAAATCCTCCGCACAAAATTCCCAAAAATGACATAGGCCCCAAGAAATTAAAATAAATCCGAAATGAAATTGTCTACCTCCGGGCAGCGAAAATACAAGAACGATTAATTTATTGCCACTGGTTATTTTTGGCACTTCCAAGGCCAATTTTGAATTTATTTATGATCTTAACCACAGGTAAAATTGCATTTTTTAAACAATATGATTGTTGTTAATAATAGTTTTAATAATAGGGTTGTTGTTAAAACATGTGGTAGTCCACTTACCCGCTCACTGCATACTTCCTATACTGTCTATAATTAGATACTAGACTGCAGGATCGTGTGACGAAATAAATAGGTACGGTCCTGTATAATATTATCCGCCTGAGCGTTAAATTAATAACGTGTATATTTTAACGCGGCATCACCTTGCCTTACATACAGTTTGGTATTACAGATCGATGAACCGGTGAATGCGATAAGTAGTAATAATATATTGTCTATTATAGTCAGTTATAAAACGGATAAAAGAGACTATTGGAAAAATACATTTGTACAGCCCCCTTGAGGTAATTTTTCATAAAACGGCACAATAACTTAAAGCAATGTTTAATAAAGAAGAGATATCAAATGATTAAGAAATATTTTGTTACCACCATATATATATATAAATCAATGTAAGTTTGTTTGTTTGTCCTCGATGTTCTCGAAAATCACTGGACCGGTTTCGTTGAAATTAACACAGTTTGTTTTTATTTTGCCGGGAAGGTTTAGAAAAAAGTACTTTGAATGAAATCCAATGTGTAAAACTGTTGCTATAAAATTAGTATGAAAAAAATTGAATCCGCCATGTTTTATTTAGGTTAGCGCATAGATATAACACTCTGGTTAGCCACAGATTGCATATTCAAAGAAGGAGGTTTTTTTGGGTAGAATATTTTAAAAAATGAAAACACGAGTAGGTACCTACTTGAGAACTTTATGATTTAGATACATTTAAAAAAAATAAACGTTTGGAATGAAATAAAATATTCAAATGGATGTTTCTTTATTTGGAGATAGTTACTTTCGCTGTGAAATCAATTATTGTACCCGAGCAAGGCCGGGTACACATCACCTAGTAATAAATAAATTCAACATGTTTGATCTGTTTACTTAGCAATTCAACAGAACACTGGTTTACAATTATATAAGTTTGAAAATTGAGAATTTAGTAAGAGTGTTACTAGTCAATTATGTAACTTTAAAAACATTTGTTTTAATAACCAGCTCCTAAATTTATTTTCACATTAAACCACATTTTAGGAAAAAAATGTTTTGATGCCTCAGTTTCCCTTGAGTTTCTTATATACATATAATAATAATTAATATTTATATAATAATTTTGTTTATTTTACATAATAATCTTTACATTAATATTCAATTATTTACCTCCTCTCACCATTTGTTGAGAATGTATCTGTACTTATCTCATTATTTTTCAGTGTACTATGTATGTATCCTGATGACAAAGCCATTGGTTTCTAAATATATTGACATTTATTTATTAAATGGTAGTTTAAACAATTAATACTCCATTATTTAATGGAATCTGACGAAACCAAGTAATTTTGCATTAACAGGAGAAAAAAAAGATTAGTTAATTAATCCATTTTGTGGTTGTTTTCGTACTCAACTTCTCCTTATTTGGGATGGTGTTTCTTGTGAATTATTTTCATCTGGTGCCGAGCATGTGACATTTTATTATAAACTTGACCTTATGATAAGAAATTCCTGTTATGTTGATCAATTTATTTTGTGACCTGCAATTTTTGTTGTTGTTTTGAATGTAATTATAAAATACTTTAAATTACTGACCGGTTTCGTAATAGTTTCTTCCGAAAAAATTATTGAAATTAATTTAAAAGGCATCTAGATCAAACAACATCGCGTCTTCTCTGATTTTTTTAAATAAATAAATATTTTTAAAACAAAAGAATTAAATATGTCTTTGTATTCATCAGTTCATTAATATAAACATATTGTTTCGAAAGCGATGCTTTCTTCATCAGGGATATATATTAAATTGGTTAATGCAAATAATTTTTCAAATCAATTATAATGATAATAATGACTCTACGAAGTGAATACCAATCTTTTGGAGAAATTATAAATATTTTAAAGCTCATTAAAACATAACTGTGAAAATACATGACTATAAATTTTCGATAGAAAAGTATGCAAATTTATTGACGCCAGAGCTCACCTCAATAAAAGACCTTAATTGAAGACCTCCTTATGAGAGTGTTCGATAAACTCCTTGTCACTGCATGCAGGAATGGACAAATAATATAATTAGTAGAATTTTCTTAAAAATGAAAAAATATCGTTTACACCTCGTTCTGAAAAAAACATTTAATTTTCATGACACCAGAACCCAACCAGATGTTCTGTTTTACTTTTGAGAATCTTGCATCCTCAACAGTTGTATAAGCCGAGGAACACAATAAAAAACAGCCACTGTTTTACCAAAATATTTCTCGTCCAGTTTTTTCGGACGCTTTTTGTTGAAAGTTTTTATAGACCTATCCTTGAGTTTTTGTCATAGTTTTTACGTGGCTTTTGGATCAATGGGTTTCCGCATTGAAAATCGAAAGTGAACATGCATTTTTTTATTGTGTTTCATTTATTAAATGGTTAGTGTCCCGCAATAGAAGTTTTTACTTTCGTTGAAAAGGGTTTTGGTTTTTTATTGGTAATCTCACTTGTTCTTTGTCTGTTCATGAACAATTCTAATAGTACGTATTTTTTTATGTATTTGAAAGGCTATTAGTATACTGCTCATTAGACGAACTTACAAAACGTGTTTGTATTATTTTTTTGATTTCTTTCAAATATCTTTTTCCATCGAGATATTTTTGTTATTATTTGCTGTTGACAGTTAAATACCGTTGCTATGATAAACTGCAATATCTTAATATATCATGAGGACCGACAAATAGAAGATCAACTCACTAATAATCCAAGAGAATCTTTATGTGAAGTGTTGAAGAGGACGACGGTGGTCTTCATACCCTCAAAACCTTCTTGACTGGTTCTATTTCCAGTTGTTCCAGCTTGCATCTTCATGGTTGAAAATAAACTAACTAACCAACTTACCATAACAGCGTTTCTCCGCAGGGGTAGGGAGAAAGGACGACCCGCCAACAACCCGGTCGTAGCGCGCACTCCTTGCTTCATTTGTATTGATACATCATCTCAAAAATACTCTTCTGTTATTCCGACATTTGACATGGCCCGACATAATTATTTGATTCATGTCTTGCTCGGGCGATCCCGCTTCTTCTTCCACTCCTTTCTTCGTTCATCCGCTCTATATGCCCAAATCATCTAATCATCCCTTTCTTATTCTTACTCATTACGCTCACATCAGCCTTGCATTCTTTGCGAATCTCAACATTTTTCACAAGGACATCATACATGGTTTTACCACACATACTCCTCAGTTGAGCGCGCGATTAACTTTTTTCCCGTCCTTGCACCAGTGCCGAAGGGATCAATTTCGCTAGTTCCTCGAGCATATTCCATTGATATACCGGTAGAATAAGGACAGCCTGACCCCTGTGCTCTAAAGATTGTAACCTGTTTATTAAGATAGAGGAATCTATCAAACGGACCGCCTGTTTCTGCACAGAGTGAACAGTTTTGGGGCTGTAGACCAGCGGTGGCTACCAAATTCAACAGTGGAACGCACCTACGATGTGTACAGGGTTACTTCCTGTACATTACGCCCATAGTCTGAGGCATTTCTCAAGCCGCGTCTCTTGATAATGTTTTTTTTTAAACATTTATGCAAAAACACAAAACAAAGGGGCATTACCGTACATATTTGGGTGTGCATACACAATGATTTTGCTTTCCGTCACCGATGGAAAACATTTCCCTCGTTTATTTTTTTTAATAACCAATGAACGGTGCGTGTCTATGTCTATCTATGAGTTTAATACTTTGTCAAGCACACCATAAATCGGACCGGTTTTTTAGGTTAAGTGTACTGACAGAGATTATAATATATTATTATAAGAAATTTATTTATATATCAGTAATAATAATATATATGTATTTTTTTTAATATGAATACCGCACAAGAGTCCCAACTGCTCCCAACCCTCTGGAGCCAGTGAGACTATGGCATCTGCAATTGGGGAATGTTGTGAGGCTGAAGGTATTGAGGAGGGGAATGAGAAGAGGAAGCGGAAGGTGGGGAAATACCTTTTAAATTTACTTTCGCATCCCGAAATTTGAACCCGCGACCTTCGGATTCGTAGTCGAGAGCCTTACCCTTCGACCATGGAGGCCGTCAAACTGTTACGTAACCACTTATTTTGTCTGCTATTTCTAATAGCATTACAAACGCCCCTCATATTCGGATTTTTTTTAAAGACACATTTTGATACAAGCATTCACTGGTATTTACATTGTTTTTTTATTCAAACAATAAAAAAATAAATATATATTTTTTATTCCAGCCTATAAAAATATGTAGCACATACAAAACCGTTTTCCGGGACTCATCTTATCGTCCACACAAAATGTTTTGTTTTTCAAACATTTTAGCAGGAGACGGAATGTGAATGAAAACAAATGTTTTTTTTGTGTAATGTTTCGAAAAAACATTCGCCAGTGACCCGCCTTCATGCAAACATAATGTTAAAAACATATGCGATTTAAAGATTTTTTAACCCTTTATCGGCTACCGACACAAGACATCAATATTATTACTCCAAATAGAAATTGTTGCAATTAAAAAAATAAACAACCCGCCAAAGGGTTCAAAATACTACATAAAGCATGGCCAAAACGTGCCGATATAAAAATAAAAACGAATAGACTACAAACGACTACAATAACGACAGCAATAAACATTTATTTTAAAATTCTGCAGAAAAGGGACAGAGCGATAATAACAATTTAAAGTTTATGATTTATTTCTCAGTAAAATTATTTATTGCGTCTAGGGGAAGCTTTTGAAATATTATTTGTGTCAAATATTATTGCTTTATTGCTTCCCTTGAAAGTGAAAGCACATTAAGGATTATTGGTCTTTATTGCTGATCTTTCTGACTTGGCTTGGTAGCTAATAACAAAGGTATTATTTTTCCTGGTGGGGTTGAGCAATGAGCACAGATCTTCAGATTCCTCTCCTAAGGATGAAGGAAGCTATCATTCTTAGTACACTTCAGTCCGGTTCTTATTGTTGGACAAATCTCATATATAAAGATGAATTTTAATCAAATATTGTGTCACCCGTGACAAAATAAATTTGCTTTTCCTCTCCTAAAAATGAGATAGAATATAAAGAATTGTTGAAATGAGTACCATGATTAAATAATATCTACAATAACATATGTTTTCCAATACTGTGTCCTCTGCGTTCAAAATTGTATCTAAATTTCGCTAATAAACAGTGTTTAACTCATGTGACCTGCCAGGTAAATGTAGTCCTGTATAATATTGTCTGGCTGTATATAAAATTAATACCATTTATATTTTAACGCGGCATCACGCTCATTGGTCAAATGCATTGTGCATGTATAGGGTGTTTTTTTTTAGAGGTTTGGTTTTTAAACTGGCAACATTGTTTCTACAGATTGTCAATTTGACAGTTGACAGTTGATTTGCAGTCAGTACGTTTTGCCATTTCACCATGAATAGACTGACGTCAGAACGACGCTTGCAAATTGTGCAAATGGTTCGGTTCACCAAACTTATCGTGCACTACGTCCATTTTACGGTCGACATAATCGTCCATCCGAGCAAGTTATTCGGAAGACCATGGATCGTTTTCGCACCACTTACACTCTAGAGGAAAATACGCATCCACAAAGACGACAAACAGTGCGCACAGAAGAAGTTATTGCTGCTGTGGAGCGTGGTGTTGAGGAGAATCCGAATGAGTCGATTCGCCATCGTGCCCATCCACTTTGTGGAAGATTCTGCAGAAAGATCTTGACTTAAAAGTTTACAAGATCCAGCTTGTGCAAGAGTTGAAAACGCGTGACCATTAAGCGCGTCGTGGGTTCGGCGAATGGGCCGAAAACAATTCATTTTGAATTTGTATACCTGTAAAAAAAACACCCTATGGTTTGGTACTACAGAACGATTAACCAGAAAACGCAATTTTTTAACCATAAGTATTAATAACGCATTGGAAAAATAACGTTTGCACAGGGCCCTTGAGATGATTTTCCACAAAAACGGCGCTATAAAAATCATCGATATGCTATTATAATTAATAAATTAATTAAAAATTACTTTGTATCCACCACTTTATTAATATACACATATCAACATGTTTTGAAACCGATGCTTTCTTCATCAGGAATATATTGAATACCATATATAAGTAATAATGACAATAAATTACAGGCATAACGCATATTAAGGATATAAGGATATGTAAGTAAAATTCATATAGTATAAGAATACAGTCACTGTGTTCATAGTCCTCCTCACTGGGGTTTCCTGTTCTGAGCTGGGTGTACTTTTGTTTGTACTCGGTATCTAGTTGTAATGAACCGAAATCGGGGTCCAGGCCCATACTGAGACTGTATTTACCACTCTGGATAGCTGCATAAAGACATTTGTATCAAATTTACAGTTAACATTGTGATTATTCTTACAAATTGTATAAAGGGGAGAACTACGCAACAACAAGTGCAAACTATATAAAAAAGCGATGCGCAAAATGCAAAACATAAGCAATTTTTTTTTTCTAAAACCCTTTTCAAAAAAAAAATCAGTTTATTGTAAAAATGCCATTCTCAAATACCGTACAAATATCCAGGCTGAAGCAAATAAAATACGCTTTTTGCCTTTTTTTCTTGTTGATATTTAGTCCAACTGGGGGCGTGTTGCACCCTTTTGGATTCAAAGAATATTATTATTGTGAAAGAAAAAAAGTTACCCCTCCATTTTTTTTCTAGGAATACGAAGATACAATTGCATTTATTACTGTCGCTTTCGTTACTTTGTCGGCGCGGAGTAACCTTGCGTACATAAAAGTTTTATTGATATTGTGTGTATAAGGAAGTGGGCCACGTTTACCCCACTGCTGACCAAAGTGTCCCCCATTGTCCGGGGATCTTTTTTGTTTGCATTTCGAAAGGGAGAGTGATTTTTGTAATTTTGAGAAGCTGACAAATTTTATTGGGGAATTTATGAGAGTTGTGTCATGCTGTTTGACGGTT
The DNA here is from genome assembly GCA_022606495.2 of Halesus radiatus. Lineage (NCBI taxonomy): Eukaryota > Metazoa > Arthropoda > Insecta > Trichoptera > Limnephilidae > Halesus > Halesus radiatus. The sequence continues at coordinate 19,785 of JAHDVE020010182.1, forward strand.
CGAGAAACGAAATTTCTACCGAAAAAGTAGGGGCATAACTGTCAGAAGGTATTTGGATTGTGGAATCTCCGATTTGGGGTATGTTGTGAGGATGTAAAGTGAGTAGGGACTTAGAAGGAAAGAGGAAGGTTTGTAAGGTATCTGGATGTTCAGATCTGGTCACTACATACGATTTCAAACATACGAACCGGAATGGACCGAAACTCAATGAGGGAACTGGTAGGACTACTAACGGTACTCTCCCACTTTAGATCCAAATCACGCACTCCTTATGCAGGAGGCGAAAAGGTTTAATTTTCGGTTAATACCGTCCGCACATTTCGATTTACGCGAAAGAAACATCACCAAAATGCGTGATTTATTTTATTGTGTAAAATTCTGGCATAATTATTATAATAGGCAAACAGTTTGTCCGTCATATTCTAAAAAACTTAATTTACCACAATGAACAATACGACAATATCGGAAAAGGGGTTCGTAAGTAGGAGATTTTGCAATTAAAACATTTATTTTACGACCGATACTTTTTTTTCTCTAGGCTCATAAAAAGACCACCAAAAAATGCCCGGTTAAACGAAAGGCCAATGTGTGTTCTATTTGCAGTATTTAATTAAATCGTCTCTGATATTTCTAGGTCATCAAATTTTCCAACCAAAACACCTGATTTTGCATTTGTTCCCATTGCATCGCCTTAACAATTGAACGTAACAGAAGGAGATGTTACAACCAAATTACATTAGTCACATTATATCGCACACTGTATGTAACCCGGTAAAAAAACTTATTCATTTAACCGCACTTCGGATATTTATTTTGAAAAAAATGATGATCAATTTAGTAGACATGGTTCCATATGGAAGAAATTTTATACCCACAATACCCTAGTATTTATTTAGGATCTATTCAATATTTGCTAAGCATCCACTGACGTCAGAAATAATAGACTTACCCTAAGTACCATTTTGACGGTTTTAGGCAGGTCACATAAAATCCATTTTGGCACCAGGCTAGTTCATTGCCGTCCACGTTTGTTCGCGTGATTTTGACTGTGGTAAGCAAATTACAAAACATTTATAACAATGTCAAACTAAATAGTCTAGCAATATATTAGATTTTTGTAAACAAACCCTTCATGTTGTATTGAATTTAGCCCTTAGATATACCACTCTGGTTAGCCACAGATTACATATTCAAAAAAATAACCTTTTTTTAGTAGAATAATTTGGGTATATGATTACATCAATCCAAACATCGATATTCTCCAGTTGTCGGAAAGTCAGAAATGAGTTCACTGGATCGATTCCCGCCAAAATGAAAAAATACGGTGTTTTTTGAACTCAAAAAATATTTAACGAGTTTCTGATTAACTTTAACAAACATTCCTTTATAGCTTTCTTGAGGCCCAGTTACACAACACCTGGTTATTTAAATCTAAGACCGCGGTTCAACCAAATATATTATATTTGGCCATAATTCCATTGTTTTTTTTATTCAATCCATGATTTGAACTGTTATTTATAAAAAAAAATAGCTCAACCGTGGAAATATTTGTAGGCGTTTGTGTTTCCTTCCTCCTTTAATGT
>JAHDVE020010184.1:0-52101 GCA_022606495.2 Halesus radiatus
TTTATTTTTAATTTCCAATGTAAATTTGTTATAATTATTTTTTGTCTTAATTTTTTTACTACCGCAACAATAGAATACCGCACAAGAGTCCCAACTGCTCCCAACCGTCTGGAGCCAGTGAGACTATGGTATCCCCAATTGGGGAATGTTATAAGGCTGAAAGTATTTGAGAGGGGAAAGAGGAGGGGAAAAGGAAGGTGGGGAAATACCTGGCTATTCAGAACACGGCTAAAAGCCATTTCGAGCAACGTTTGAATTCAGAATGGTGGTCTTTCACCAGGGCGATACTGAGAGTATCTTCCACTCTATCACCTATTAGTAATTAATCAATTTTGGTTTATATTTATCATTTGTCTATACTCAACATTATTATGATAATTTTTTTTTTGTATTCTGTATATTCCTCATGAGGAAAGCATCGCTTTCGAAAAATATGTATATATTAATAAAGTGATGATTACAAAGAAATTTTTAATTAATTTACTGATTAATATTACTTACATAGCTGTTAATCGTGTTTTTATTCCGAAGTGGGAGTAATTATAAGTTAATCAAAAAAACACTCCTCATTAGGTTACTTTTCGAAGTAAATGTGTAGTTTTAGTCGTTGAAGGTAAGTTGTTTAAGTTTTCTGTTGGTTAAAGAATGACTGTACAAATAAAATGGACTTCTTCCATGCTTCGTATTATAAAGCCGACGAGTAGCTATCGTGGATAAATAGTTCAGGAGAATTCGTGATCTCAATCCAGCCCCGGCCCTGCCCCCAGGGCATTGATGCTCTGCTGATAGTTCTGACTTTAAAGGCAGAATGAAGGAGGATTCTCAACATCAAGGGAAAATTATTTTCTGATACCTTATATTATTTATTTAGTACCGATAACATGTTTGACGCAATTGTTTAACGAGTTTTTTTTTCAATCCAATAGGAGGATTTTATAATTTTGGGATAGTCGGAATATAATTAATTTCATTACATACTTACCTGAAAATGAACATGTGATGGAGATGTTTTTTTGTCGGTTTCGTTTAGCATTTGCTCATCATAATAATGTGTTTTAGAGAAATAATTTTATTAAAATCACATTTTTTTGTTATTATTCACGATATGAAAGAAATGTCAACTACTTTTTGTTATTTATTTATTAGTTTCTATATAATTTTGATAAAAAGCAGTATTGCATTTAGGTATATTTATCTTATCTAGTTGCTTTGTTCTGGTATTATGATCATGAACAGTCATAGCCATTTTCTCATTTTTAAGACTAACTAGAATATTTTTGGCAAAGATATTTTGGATACTTGGAACTTTGAAATGTTTAAAAATTTCCGTGGTTGACGTCCTTATGGGGACCTTTAAAATGATCTTTATGATGCATTTCTGGGTTTTATTTAACGGTTTCATGTAATTTGGAGCAGCGAAGCCCCATCCCAAAATTCCATAACCAAATGAGAGTGACATAAAGCATAATATACTCTATTTGGATCCTCGGTTGACAACATATTTCTAAGAAATAGATGAGCTTTATTAACTTTTTTGAAGTTCCGTTAATGTGAACATCCCAGCGGAGATTATCATCGATTAAGATCCCAAGATATTTTATGTTTTTAGCTTTGGTTATATGCGGGCAAGTGCAATGAGGTAAATTTTTTTGACATTCATGTTTTTTAAGTGTGTGCTCATTCATCTAATCTAATGGTATGTTAATATTTTTAAATAATTCACTTTTCACCAATTCTCCAATTGGGTAGGCAGAGAGAAACGTCTATTTTTGTCTTGGAACACATTTACGTACTAATATAATACGTAATAAAAAGAATTGCTACTTGAAATTTCACATTTTTATTTTTTTATTATTCCACCTGTATTCTTGATATTCAATCGTTTTTGTGGAATATAATTAATTAAACACACCGAGGAGATTTCATTATCTATTAAATCACGTATCGTCTCATTTAAACTCTTTCTGTTATTCCGACCCTTGACATGATACGATTCGAGAATTCGATTGTGCCTATATATCTTATGTCTTTCTGGTACATCTCTTACTTCTTCAGCTATCCACTTGCACCCCAAATATTCCCCCTGTACTCTTTTCTCCATCCATCCTTTCTAGCTTTCCTTGCCCTCTTATTTAATTCTAATCTTGTTCATGACACTTACATCGGCCTCGCTTTCTTTTCGAATCTTCTCATTGGTAAATCGATGGTACATGGTTTCACAAAGCACTTGCCTTTATTCCATTCCATTTTTTTACGGTAACTCCACACAGGAGACCTTAAGGAAATAATTTCCCTCAAGGCCTATATCATCTTAAGGGATGCTGTGTGTGTGGAGGGTCTTTTAGAGGAAAGGAAGGAGTGAACTTGGGTCTTGAAGAGACCCTTGTTGTAGGATGGAGAAAACACAGAGGCCGGCAGATCATTCCACAGCCGACCTGTTGAACACAGGAACGAGTCGTAAAAGCGACCCGTTCTCATGTGACAAATGTCTACTGTGTGCAAATGTTGGGCCTGCGTTTGGCGTGTTTCCCGACTATGTACCGGTGCCGATGGGATCAATGACGCTAGTTCCTCAAAGCATATTCCATTAAAATACCGGTAAAACAAAGATCTGACGTCTGTGCTCCAAAGATTGCAATCCGTTTGTTAAGATCGGCGAATCTATCAAACGGACCGCCCGTTTCTGCACAGAGTCGAGGGTTTTTTTCAGATACTTTGGGACTCCCGACTAGAGGTGGCTGCCAAATTCTACAGTGGGGCGCACTTGCGATTGCGAGCAGTTGTGTACTATCACTCCAATTATACTTTCAAATATCTATTAAAAATGCATTTGGGTTGCTATCAGAACTCTATTATGAACTACAAGCCTCGTTTCTTTCGACAACTTTTTAATAACATTTAATAAGTATATTTTTATAGCAGTGGCGTGCATTGCTCTATGACCAAAGAAAAATAACACCCTGGAAAGAAATTGGTCGATTTTTTTTATAAATCTTTCAATTTCATTCTACAGTTCGTTTTTATTAGTGTGGGCACAGTTTTTCAGCCTTTATCGACTGCATGCCACTGATGTATAGTTACCTACAGAAGTATTATGTATATCAGGGCTTTTGTAAATGATGGCCAGGATTCAAACCAGAGAGAGATCATAGTAAAAAGTTTAAACTCTTTACTGCTTTTCCTCTGATATGGTTTAATTTTACGCCATATTATATAATAATGGATTGTTGACGTGTATCCTTCATAATATATGACGAAAAAACTTCTTTCCGTTGAGTGAATTCTAATATGAAATCCCATTCAAAGTTCAAATAAAATATCATATTTATACACTAAAATAAAAATTTAAAAACTCTCACGTGTTTAGGATCCCCGTTAAACTTATCAAGGATCCGCTCGGTTGGTTTTAAAATGCATTCTGCTGCATTCCTTGGAGATCCGATATATCTCCCGTTTAAACTGATATGCAGTGCGCACTGCGCTTCTCCACCTCCCACGCTGACGTCCGATGCCTGATGCGACGTGCATGGAATATTTGACATCGAACCGTGTTTCATAAGAGGGGAATAAACAAAGACGGTTTAACCCTATGAATGCCAATGTTATGCGATATGAAACCATGTTACTTTTTGCGAAACATTGAAATAATTCAGCAATGTTTTAGATATTTATTCACATTGTCAGTACGCACTGCACTTCTGTGCTGAGTTGACGTCCGATGCCCGATGTGACGTGCATGGAATATCTGAAATCGGACCGTGTTTCATAAGAACTGAATAAACAAAGACGATTTAACCCTATGAATACCAATGTTACGCTATATGCTTTTATTTTATTTTTATGGAAAAATTAAATACATTTCGAAATATTTTAGATAGATATTTATCGTTCATCGTATGGCGCTTTTGACGATTATGCCTGATGCGATATGCATTAAATATTTGACATCACACCATGTTTCATAAAAAGACAATAACCAAACATGGTTTAACCCTATGAATACCAATGTTACGCGTTATGAAAATAATATGTTACTTTTGTGAAATATTGAAAAATATTCAAGAGCATTTTTGATGTTTTTCGTTTATCACTTTAGCTTAATAATAAAGCAGTATATATATTGATTGTGAAGCATGAAAAACTCGCGAACAGAGAGCTCCGACATCGTGAAACTTGCCTTTTATCTGTGTGGAATTTCTAGGATAGCAACTTCGTGGGCTCACATTTTATTTCTCTTCGTGGGTTAGGGAGCTTTCAAATAAAATGCCACCTGTCTTGTTTGTTCCGTGTTTTAGAAAAAAGCTTTCGGATAAAGTGTGTTGAATCTCAAGCGAAGTCGGGTAGTCATATCTATTTTTTTAACACCTTTAAAGATTCAAGTTGAGATGGGTTAATTATTATCATGAATTATATCAGTTTTTAAATAGTCTCACAACAATGATAAGGCAATCGAGGGAGAGGTGAAGAAAAGCTGTTCAATTTTCACGACGCCGAGGCTCACTGTTCTAGTGGTTTTTTTCTACATCAGTACACAGTTTTTTCTCGTTTCATTGAATTCAAAGATGTTCAGTCTTTCATGTATGCCAATAGACTGTGCGCCGCATAATATATATCCACTAGAGTGTTTATTAGAGAGAGCGTATTTTAATTAAAGCAAATCTCCTCTTGTTTCTTTTTTCGATCATACGAATCCAATCAATCATTGGTACGCAGTGTAATAATTTCTTCTACTTTCCTCAGCATTCGTACAGCAAGATTTCAGCTAGTTAGGGTACAGTTTTATAGAGCATCAATCAGCAAATGAAACGATCGGCACTTTGGTTGCATAAATCACATATTTCAATGTACGCCTCACAGTAAATGGAAAGAACCCCATAATAAACGGCTAAAGGAAGGCTCACGGAAATATAAAAAAAAGTTTCCACATTTTCTTTTGAATAAATAACACAGGCGGAGGAAAAATGGAAAGTTTAAAAATAAATTATTTAGTATGGCTACCTCTTCACACAAGTGAATATAAGAAAAACCTTTATAGTTGAGTTTCTCGTTGTGTTTGAATTTCGTTTCTGGAATAATATGATGAGAGCGGAGAAAAGTTTTTTTGTAAGGATGTTTAGAAACTAGAAAAAAGTTCAGGGCCTTAACTTTTAGCCTAAGTCGTACATATACGAAATGCCAACCTGACAAAAGGACGATGTTTTATTTTCTTTTAAAAATATGTCATTGTGAAATGTTCTAGAATAGAAAATAATACAATATTATAAAATAATGAGTAGAGTGAATGGAGGTTTATAAGATCCTCACTGTTTTTACCTATGTGTAAGTGTATGTAGATATAAAAATTAATTATAAAAAAAATATAAATCAAATTTATTAATAATACAAGCAACATCTTCCGCTTACTGTGATGGTAGTAGGAGATTTTCAAATATTGTCAGGTTATTTGTAACCACAAAATATTCTATTTATTTAAAAAAAATAATAAATACAAATTAATAATGTTATCATTAATTTTTTTTCTTTTATCACTAGAAATGCCAACAAAGATTTACTCCAAATTCCTGTAATTCATACTACTTTTAGGAAATGGAATTTTAGGTACCTTGCAATAAGAATCTACAACATTCTTCCGGTTAACATAAAAATATCTGATTCACAAAAAATATTCAAACACGATGTAAAAAATTGGATTAAAAGTAATGATAGGGCATTTACCGGTGCACTCACCCAAATTCGAAATTATTTATTCAACGATTTACGAAGAATATCTTAATATAAGTATATATTTATAGATATTTTAAACATATAAAATAATTTGCAAAATTACTGCCTCAACACAGGCTAGCCTAGTGAGGCGGGTTATGTGAAACTTCAACTATAACTGTTATTATATTATTTTATATTGTACTTTATAAACCACTGTACACTTAAATTATTATATTATACATGTTTTTTAGTTATGGTTAAATTTAATTACAATAAAGATATTATTATTATTAAGTTCTGTAAGTATTTTAGTTTTTTAGTATCGTGACAGTTGTGGTTAAGCCACGTTAAGATGACTTATTCATATGATTCTATTTACTCCTACCCAACATCAGTTTTCATGGTGCCTAAAATGATTTATTACAGGTGAAACCGAATTACTGAGAAAATAATAGTGACAATAGATCCACTCTATTCTGTGAGGTACTTAATAATATGTTTTCCCCGTAATAAATGACAACATTTTTAAAAATTATTTTATAATATAGAATTTAAAAAAAAATCTTTAATATAAAAGAAAAACTAAAATACTAGCATTTCTTAAATTAATAACAATTACTTTGTTTAATGCCACTGATTTTAATATGTAAATATCTACATATCTCAAAAGCAAAGATCCCCTCGTTATGATACAGTAGTTTTAAATAAAGTAATTGTTAATAATAAAATAAATATGACGTCACAAAGTGATTTTACATTATTATATTTGATTTACATTGAGTTAAAAAAAATTAAGTGAGTTCTATGAATTAAATACAAAACAATGATTTATTTTTAAAAAAGCACTTTGTGTACACAACACTTTTTTACAGATTTGTTATTTTCATTAATAATGCCACCACAAAATAATTATACATTTATCGATGAAAATTATTTATTAATTTAATTTTTCGAATCTGGCAGCTTAAAATATATTTAATTAGTTTGTAGATATTGTAGGATCTAATAAACGAACGTTGACCCCCACATTACTATTCCCGCCATTGCGCTGTGTTCAACGAACGGGCAGTTTAGTTTTAATTGATCTAAGTCACATCACCTGTGTGAGTTAAATCATACTAGGTATAAAAATTCATGGACTAACTAACTAACTAACTATCGAACCGTTTCCCCGCAGGTGTCTGCAGAGAGAATTAACCGCCAAACAACTTGGTCTTGGCACACACTCCTTCCTTCATTCACATTCATAAACCGTCTCATACACACGCTCTTATTATTCTGACTCTTGACATGGCCCAACTCAATCATTTGATCCACTTGACCGAAATGTTTTCCTCGGGCGTTTCCGACCTCTTCTACCATTCACATTCACGTCATGTATTCTCCTTGCACTATTTTCTTCGTTCATCTGCTCTATTTGCCCAAACCATCTAAGCGGCTCTTTCTAAATACTACTCATTACCCTTACATCAGACTTGCATTTTTCCCGAATCTCAGCAATTCACACTGTCACACATAGTTTTACCACACATACATCTCAGGGATCTCATTTCTACAGCATTCGGTTTACTTTCATCCTTCTTCTGCCAACACTATCACTTTAGACTTACTTATACTCATCATTAACTCATTATTCAAACATATTTTGTTCATCCTACACACGAGAGATTGTAGATAATTCATACTGTTAGAAATCAACACCGCATCATTAGCGTACGACAGGTAACATACTTTCAAGTTGCTCATTTTCGTGTCCAAGTCCACCTCATTCAATTCTTGCATGCAGTTATCCATGTATAGATTGAATAACCACTGTGACATTACACGGATTTTCTTAACACCTTTGTTATGTCAAACCACCCTGTAAAACCATCGTTCACCTTGCAACACGTTTGCCTGTAAGAAATTCGTGTTCACTCCATACTTGGATAACACCTCCATAGCTTTTTTTTCATCAACTCGGTCATATATGCTTTTTGTAGATCGACATAACTACTGAGAAGTTTCTGAAGTTTTCTCAGAAACTTCTCTCTGAGCATACGGAATGAGCAAATTTGATCCATCGTTCCTGTCATGAAATCACCTGTAGGCATATGAACTTCCTACAATCTTTAATTTATGATTAAACCTAAAAATATAGGATTTTATAGGTGTATTACATAATATAAAATAGGCGGATTACACAATATAAAATAACCTTAAGTAACTAACTAACTAACCATCATGGCGTTTCTCCACAGGGTTAGGCAGAGAGGACGGACCGCCAAACAACACGATCTTCATTTGATACAACGTCTCATACATTTTCTTTTGTTATTCCGACTTCTGACATGGCTCGACTCAAGTATTTGATTCACTTGATCGTGCCATGTCTTTCTCGGACGTCCACGGTTTCTTCTTCCATTCACATCCGCAAACAAGTACTCCTAGGGTCGACAACATGATCTGCTTTGCATACCACATGGCAAAACAGACGTGTTGGCTCAGCACAGCATGATACGGGGTATGGTGCAGCTAAATAACGTCTCTCTTAATAGATTCAACATAAGCTTTGAAGGTTTCAAGAGACATGCAAATGCGTCTTTTAATTTATGTTAAAATGTATTTCTGTACCAATGTTGCTGTTCATATACTCGTATAAAGTAATTGGACGCAGACAACACAAACAAAAAATACATAGGTAAAATTTTTCGTAGGGCCACAACAGCGACTCACGGCTAGCGAACCTGGAGAGTAACACGAGTACTCTTATCATATATAGCCGAATGAATAAACCAAATTTATTACTAGTTGACGTGTACCCGGCCTTGCACGAGAATATTAATGGTTTGGAGTGGAGTTTTAGTTTTCTAGTAAACTGGTTGTAATTTTTAGGTGGAAATAATAATATAATTGTTAATAAATTATACTGTCATGACTACCCCTACCCCTACAGCTTCTTGAATTGTAGAACAACAAAAAAATAACGTCAGGGTCTTCGAACTCGTAGCACCGAGCACGAAATTTGAAATGTTTTCAAATGTTCCATTTTTGTTCCCAGTGCGTTTCGATTTTTTCGGGATACATTTTAACACTTTGGTACCTCCGGTGACCTTGAAGGTCAAGTTGAAGTATATCATATTGTTACTGTTAAAAAAACCACATGTTTACTGTCTTTAATTCGACCCCGTAACCCATTTCAGCGCTGAGATAATGCGTAATAATGAACCAATCATTTATACAAACAAACATACATATGTACTCGACCCCGATGATGTTATGTTACCAATAAAACTTGTAGAGTGCTTCTACACTAGCGGTGGGCGAAGCGGCTCGGTTAAGTGATCCGGATCACTTAATCAGCTCTCTGTAAAGACAATCCACATGAAAACTGGACGAAAAAAGTAGCGTGTAAGTGCGTCTTAAGGACGTCATTAGGAGGGCCAAGGGAGCGAGGGAGAGGGCATAGTGCGGGAAGACGCGAACCGTCGTTCAATCGGGCTGGATCAGCGAACCTGTAGTGAGTGATCCGGATCATCTAGCCGCTTCGCCCACCACTATTCTACACATTAATACCTCAACCTTTAAATTTAACACGTCAAATTTTCAAGGATAATTTCTTTACGTATAACATTTGAAATCAATTTACATATGAAATGTAATTATGTTCCCGGTCACCCGGTACAGCATCAGTTAATTAAGGCCGACCCCCGCGCGCCCTATCGCCCTATATTGCCTCCGACCGCCCCCCCCCCCCACTGCCCAATGACCGCCCCCTTAAGTACACGGTGTCTGTGATATTGTGTACGGTCTGCATTATGTCCAGAGATCACGTGCCGCTGTAAAGAGCCCTCCGGCCATGCACTGGTTACCCCCCAGGGAAACAGTTAATACTGCCATGAGTTACAAACTTCTAAATATGGATATTAATTGGATAGCGTTGTGCAAAAGTGTGGTAACATATAAATTTATGCGAAAAGTGGATTCTCGTTTGCCTAGCGGAAATTAAATTAGTATCTTTATAGAGCTTAAGGCTCCATTATAATATTACACATGAGCCAAAGCTTAACCTCCCCCCTTCTTTGTTAAAACTGCTGTTTCTCAAACATTAATACATAAATATTATGCATATAAATAATCTCTTATAAAAAAGACTACCAAATAATATATTATTTGCTTAAGATAATATATAATAATAATAATTGGATGATGTGTAATGCTCCGTTTTTGTGAAAATCACCTCAAATATGACTTCATATTCTGTATCTAATTATGTACAAACAGATGCAGAAAAAAGATATTTACCTGGCAGGTCGCTTCAGATGGACACTGCTTTATTGGAAAATTTAAGCTTAGAGAAGATATAATTTTTTACAATTTATATCGGACGTCCAAATCATAACATGTATTTAGGAAATGGCAGAAATGCTCTTACGTAATCACATGCTAAAAGTGCGTCACCGCATCAAGGTGACGAATTTCTGCAATTCAGATGACGCATTTAATGATGTCAATGGCAGTTGTTGCCATCACTATTTCTGGGACATACACCAGTGACGTCAACTAAATTATTAAAGACGTCATAACTGACGTGTTTCTACCAATCTCAATTGTTTCATTGGAAAAATCATCTAAATAGAGAAGTTATTGTAATAAACGATCATTGTGAAAAAGTTATTCGACTTTCATTGACCTATATTCAATACCTCTACAAAAGTCCTGCTGACAGATTAAAGTGTCGATGTGTACCGGTGTTTTCCTCCGAAAAACAGTATTTGTATGTGTTCCGTACACAATTTCTATTTTATCCTCCTTATTGTTATTACATTTATTAGAAGATTGTTGATACAAGAAGAGTTTGTATTTATTTGAAATATTTATAATTTTTTGAACTATAGAATATTTATAAAATAACCTTAAAAAGCTAGAGAAGTTTTTAATAGACATTTACAATTTTTTACACATTCAATTATTTAATGTGTTGCGGGCTGTGGGCGCATTTGCGCCCCGGTGCGTGAACAAAAATACTTATTCTATAAGTGACTCTAGGCTGCCATAGCAATTTACGTGTGGTATTTTAAGATTTATGAATATATTGAATATTTTAATAAATAATAACGAGTTTTTGGAAAACATTAGGTTAATTTTTTTAATAAGTTGAATGTGCCGTAATAATAATAATAATGAAAATAAAACAATAACTTTGTTTATAACCACGAGAATTTTATTTAATTTTATTACGACCGACCGGTTTCGCTTAACATAAGCATCTTCAGGGTACAAAAATTAAACTGATCAAAAATACATAGTGTGTGTTTATATATACAAAATAGAATAAGACAGAACACAACATAGAACAAAGAAAAAATGAGATAGCATGAAATAGCATGAAATAGAAATAACCGAGCGAAAGAGACAGAAGTGCACATAATGGAATACCAAGGAATAACTGAACAGGTGATTATGGGATGGGAAATTTTACGAGATTATAGGGAATATACCTAATATTGGGCTATTGGACACATTTAGTTGATTATTAAGAATTTTATTTTTGGTTTTAACAGCTTTCTTTATTTCTAGTGATTCTAAATTATTCAATCTGTTTCCATGACCATTTTTATGAAGAATATTAGCACCGGTGCTTTGATTGAAGGTATGATCTTTATCAATAAGGTGATTGGCGAATTCTGAAAAACCGTTATTATTTAGGCATCTAAGATGTTCTTTAATTCTAATATTGACATTGCGTGTTGTTTTGCCAATATAGAATGCTGAACAATCATTACAATCTAATTTATATATTCCCGAGTGACTAAGCTTGTCGTCTTTATCTTTTGAGTTGATTAAAAATTTACCTAAATTATTATTTGTATAAAATGCAGGTCTTAATTCAGAAGGAAGATTTTTTACACTGCAGGAAGAAAAATGATTAATGAATAAAATACGCCGCCATTGGTAACTAAGATTGTTAATAGTGTTAATTTTATGTGGATTAGCGAATAAGAAGTTTTTAGTGGCTATTTGTTTTTGTTTTTTACTTAAAAATGTATATAAAAAAAAAAAATTTTCCAAGATGACTCATATCAACAAGTCAAGTTTTTAACTAAGAACCCCAAAACACCAAAATTATATGGATTCCTCAAAATCCACAAAATTAATAATCCCATCAGGCCAGTAGTCTCATGTTGTAATGCCCCAAATTTTAAATTATCATCGTTTATTACTAATGTGTTCAATAATACCAATGTTTTCTCCCCAAGGCATACAATCAAAAATTCATTTTCATTAGTGGAAGAATTGAAAAATTTGATCCTCCCTAAAAATTGTAAATTAATATCGTTTGATGTGGTTAACTTATTTCCTAATGTTCCCATAGAAGAGAGCAAATGTTTAATCTCTAATATGTTAAATAGTTCTGATTTGTCTAAAGAGTTCATAAATGATCTTACTTCATTATTTAATGTTTGCTTAAAACAAAATTATTTCCAATTTAATGGTGTTATATATCAGCAAACAGAAGGCCTACCTATGGGATCGCCCACTAGCCCTCTGATTGCAGATATATTCATGAACAATTTAGAGAACAAAATTTTAACGGGTACCTCACCCCTTATAAAAATGTTTTACTGTGGAAAAGATATGTTGACGACATATTCTGTATATGGACAGGGACAGAACGCCAATTGAATGCATTCCACAACCTTATAAACTCCTACCACCAGCAGATTAAATTCACATTAGAGATAGGCAACAATTCAACCTCAAACTTTTTAGATCTCACCTTATCTGTCGTAAATAATAAAATAAATTTTAATATATTTCGTAAACCCAGCTACACCGACATTGTTATACATAATACATCCAATCATCCTTTTTCCCATAAACACTCCGCGTTTCATTCAATGGTCCATCGTTTGGTCACGATACCGTTATCAAATACTAATTTTTCCAACGAACTAGCATTAATTATAAAAATAGCTATAAATAATGGATATGAGTCCGATTTAATTGATACAATTTTAAGTAAAAAACAAAAACAAATAGCCACTAAAAACTTCTTATTCGCTAATCCACATAAAATTAACACTATTAACAATCTTAGTTACCAATGGCGGCGTATTTTATTCATTAATCATTTTTCTTCCTGCAGTGTAAGAAATCTTCCTTCTGAATTAAGACCTGCATTTTATACAAACAATAATTTAGGTAAATTTCTAATCAACTCAAAAGATAAAGACGACAAGCTTAGTCACTCGGGAATATATAAATTAGATTGTAATGATTGTTCAGCATTCTATATTGGCAAAACAACACGCAATGTCAATATTAGAATTAAAGAACATCTTAGATCCTAAATAATAACGGTTTTTCAGAATTCGCCAATCACCTTATTGATAAAGATCATACTTTCAATCAAAGCACCGGTGCTAATATTCTTCATAAAAATGGTCATGGAAACAGATTGAAACCAAAAATAAAATTCTTAATAATCAACTAAATGTGTCCAATAGCCCAATATTAGGTATATTCCCTATAATCTCGTAAAATTTCCCATCCCATAATCACCTGTTCAGTTATTCCTTGGTATTCCATTATGTGCACTTCTGTCTCTTTCGCTCGGTTATTTCTATTTCATGCTATCTCATTTTTTCTTTGTTCTATGTTGTGTTCTGTCTTATTCTATTTTGTATATATAAACCCACACTATGTATTTTTGATCAGTTTAATTTTTGTACCCTGAAGATGCTTATGTTAAGCGAAACCGGTCGGTCGTAATAAAATTAAATAAAATTCTCGTGGTTATAAACAAAGTTATTGTTTTATTTTCATTAAATATGTCTAACCACAAAGTGACTGCTTTCTATCAAAAAAAAATAATAATAATAATTGGATTACTTCTAATGCGCCGTTTTCGTGGGAAAAAGCTGCCATATGGCAGCTCTGCGTAACTACTCTTTATTGTAACTGTAAAAATTACTGTAATATCTTTATAATACAAATAGTAAATATCTAACTAAATAATCGCGCCGTTTCTCCGCAGGGGTCTGCAGACAAAACGGACTGCCAAGCAACTC
The DNA here is from genome assembly GCA_022606495.2 of Halesus radiatus. Taxonomy (NCBI): domain Eukaryota; kingdom Metazoa; phylum Arthropoda; class Insecta; order Trichoptera; family Limnephilidae; genus Halesus; species Halesus radiatus. The sequence goes on from JAHDVE020010184.1 coordinate 13,761, forward strand.
GGTCTTAGCACACACTCCTTCATTCACATTCATACATACTTTTCTATTATTCTGACTATTGACAAGGCCCGACTCAATTATTTGGTTCACTTAATTTGGTGCCATGTCTTCCTCGGACGTCCCCGGATTCTTCATCCATTCTCATTTGCGTCATATATTCTCCTTCCACTCCTTTCTTCGTTTAACTTCTCATTAACTTACATGCCCAAACAATCTCAGCGGCCTTGAATGCATTCTTTGAGAATCTCGATCTTTTTTACACGGTCATACATGGTTTTACAATACATACGCCTCCGGGATCTCATTCTACAACTAACATTCAGTCTACTATGGTTAGTTAGTTAGTTAGTTCGTAACATGTTTCTATTTATTAACAAAATAATGGTATAAACAGAGTGATTCGTTGTATTTTTTAGAATGGTGTCACAAAGTTATTTTACTATTATTTAAAAAAAAAAATTATGAAAAAAAAAATTGTAAATATTATTATAATATATACATATTATGAAAATGACACATATATTACAATTTATAAATTTAAGCGAACAAAGCGAACAAAGAACATTTTAAGGAACAAAGCGAAAGAAGTATACAAGGGATGTAAGAAAAGAGTAAGTATTGGAGTGAAAGAACGAAAGAAACGTCTGGAAGAGGAAGAAGGAATCAAAATGACAAAACACTTCCAAGAAAATATTAAACTGTTTTGGAAGGAGGTCAAAAAGTCCCGAAATCGTCCAGAAAGCGGATGTATGAAAGTGATAAAATCAAAAGATGGAAAAATGTTAACGAATGAGAAAGAAATAAAAGTGAGATGGATGAGATACTTTGAAGAGGTTTTTGAAAGCAACCCGACTGAAAGTGGTTCCAGTGGCGAATCAGGTATGAATGACGATGGCATGAATGATCCCAAAATCAGCATAGATGAAATAAAAAGAGCGATTAAATGTATGAAGAATGGTAAGGCTGTTGGTTTCGACAATATTGCTGTTGAATACTTTAAAGGAGATAGCCGTATAATTCTCACATGGTTATGCAAGCTTTTTAAGCAGTGTTTAGAGGAGGATTACACGCCATTAGATTGGAGGAGGGCTGTGATCATGCCTCTATACAAAGGTAAAGGGTCACGTATGGAATGTGGAAATCACAGGGCTATTAGCCTGCTAAGTTCAGTTGGAAAGCTGTATGGTAGGATATTGATTGAAAGGGTGCAAACGAAAACAAAAGATAAAATATGGGATGTGCAAGGTGCATTTATGAGCGGAAGGGGGTGTATGGATCAGATTTTCTCATTGCGTATGCTAACAGAGAAGTTTCTGGCAAAAAACCAGAAACTCTTCTGTGCCTTTGTAGATCTACAAAAAGCGTACGACCGAGTTGATAGGAAAAAATTATGGAAGGTATTGTCCAAGTATGAAGTGAATACGAATCTCATACAGGCAATCGCGTCTCTGTACGAGGAAAGCGTTGCATGTGTTAGGGTAAACGGTGATTTTACGGAGTGGTTTGACATCACAAAAGGTGTTAAGCAAGGCTGCGTAATGTCACCGTGGTTATTTAATCTATACATGGATAATTGTATGCAAGAATTGAAAGAGGTGGGCTTGGGCGCGGAAATGAGTAATCTGAAAGTATGTTGCCTGTTGTATGCGGATGATGCGGTGCTGATTGCTAACAGTATGGAAGATTTACAGTCCCTTGTATCTAGGATGAATGAAGTATGCATGAAGAACGAGCTAATGATGAATGTAAGTAAGTCTAAAGTCATGGTGTTTGAAAAGAGATTGCGAAAACAGTGTGCAATATAGTTATGAATGACGAATACTTGGAGCAGGTCGATGAGTTTGTATATTTGGGAAGTATGTTTACGAGAGATGGAAAGACTGATAGGGATATTGAAAGAAGGGTGAATGCAGGAAACTCCATTAATGGAGGACTGAACGCGGTTGGCGCTAACAAAAAGTTGTCCAAAGAAGCGAAGCTAGCAGTCCACAATGGAGTGCTGATACCACCCTGATGTATGGCAGTGAGGCATGGAAATGGCAGAAGAAGGATGAAAGTAAACTGAATGCCGTAGAAATGAGATCTCTGAGGCGAATGTGTGGTAAAACCATGTATGATCGTGTGAAAAATATTGAAATTCGTAAAGAATGCAAGGCTGATGTAAGCGTAATGAGTAAGATTAAAGGGACGCTTAGATGGTTTGGGCATGTAGAGCGAATGAACGAAGAAAGGAGTGTAAGAAGAATATATGACGCGAATGTGAATGGAAGAAAAAGTCGGGGAAGACCGAGGAAGACATGGCACGATCAAGTGAATCAAATACTTGAGTCGGGCCATGTCAGAAGTCGGAATAATAGAAGAGAATGTATGAGACGATGTATGAATGTGAATGAAACAAGAAGTGTATGCCAAGATCGAGTTGTTTGGCGGTCCGTCCTCTCTGCCTACCCCTGCGGGGAAACGGCGTGATGGTTAGTTAGTTAGTTAGTTAGTTATAAATTTAAAAACAAAAACAGTTTACGGCAGAAAAAGATTGAAAAGAATTTTGAAGCAGCTTAATTTTCAAACAAAAAGTTGACATATTAGAAATAAGAACAAAATAATACTAATGTGAGAATTAATACTAATATAATTGACGGTCTCCATGGTCGAGGGGTAAGGCTCTCGACTACGAATCCGAAGGTCGCGGGTTCAAATCCCGGCGTGCGCAAGTAAATTTTATTTAATTAATTTGTGCTGTTTCACAATTAATTTATATAAAAATAATATATAGCATATTTGCGCACGTTCCAGAATGGAAGATACTCTTAGTATCGCCCCGGTGAAAGACCACCATTCATATCAAAAATGTTGCTTGAAATGGCTTTTAGCCGTGTTTGGTGACCAGATCTGAATAGCCAGGTATTTTTCCCCTTCTCCTTCATATCCCCAATACCTTCAGCCTAACAACATTCCCCAATTGGGGTTGCCATAGTATCACTGGCTCCAGAAGGTTGAGAGCAGTTGGGACTCTTGTGCGGTGTTCATATAAAAAATACACATTTTTACATTTCTATTTAACTTTTTTGGTGTACCATATCTCGTGTCATATGCAGATTGGGTTTCCACTATCCGCCTAGTCCTGCTGGTTTAAAGTCTTTAAAAAAATATCTTAGTCAATAATTTAAAAACATTACAACGTAATGTAAAGAAAATCAATCAAATTTGCCCAACTGTTATGAAACTGTGATAACGCATAACGTAACGTATCTCCATTGGTTACAATTGAAAAGGGAAGCTGGTACAGTACATCAGAGTGAAAACTCAATTTCCCTTAAAACGTAAACCAATATTGGATTACCATTACGTTCGGAAAACTTACGGGATTAATTAATATTTTTCTCTTTATAAGTAAGCAACCTCTCTACCCTCCGGCTTATGCGAAGTGAAAAACGATACTCTATTTAATGAGATAAACTAAAATATAAAAAAGGATTTAAACCAACCAAGATGAAACGTTCACGTTTAATTTAATGTCGTTTCTATTTTTTCATAATCAATACACATTACACCAATTCAAGGCAAAAATAAGTACGAAAACGACTTTAAAGTTAAATGTAAGGCTGAAATTTATATGTACGAGTATATTATATTTCTTCAATAAATCTATAATTAATTTTTGGCGTATTATTTTAATAATGATAACTATGTAATAAATGAATTAAAAATTATATTTAGTTTTCACCACTTTCTAAATATACGTTGATATCTACATGTTTCGAAAGCGATCTTTTCGTCATCGGGAATATATGAATACTAAAAAATAATTTAAAGTATAGACTAATGATAAAAATAAGAACACAATAATGTAAGAATAGCCAAATTATAAACTCAAACAAAAATTGATTAAAGTAGATGTGATAGAAATTAAAAACGGAATTATTTTTTTATATTAATATTTTATTTTACTATGTAACAGTTATTATTTTTTATGGCTTTTTATTTTATTGATTTTATTAATATTAATAAAAAAATAATTTCTTTTTAAAATCAGTTAAAAATTTAACAATTTTTTTTTCAATTATATTTAATTTTTTTAATTAACTACTTACCTACTTTCATCTCTTATTGTCAATTTTTGTTTATGATGTAATTTGTCCGTTCTTGGATTATTATTTTACTATATTTTTATACCATATATCTATGCTTGTCATTATGTTTTAGTATGCTATGTATTCTGGTAAGGGAAGCTTCGCTTTCGAAACATGTTGATATTTATATATTAAGCAAAGTATTTAATTTTTTTAATATTATATTTTAACAAAAATAAGACACGTCATCTTCAGCGAGTTATCAGCAGGTATCGGATATATCGGCGGGGTATCTTTTCATGTGATATTTCAATCAGTTGTTTCCTTTTTGGATTTATGGTATATGAGCCACGCCAAATTTTTTGGTTTATCAAACGAAGTAAAAATATCACAATACCGCTAATTTTTACTTGGCTTTGTCAAATGTGTATCAAAATGTTTACAAGGTGGTGTTGTGTGGATTAATTGGCGTTTATGAAAGAAATACAGCTATACGCGTTTCTAATAAAATTATGACAATACATTTAATTAATTAAGATAGATAAGTAAAGTAAATTATTAATTAATGTTGCCGATTTTGAATAATACGTCATTTCCTTTTGATTTCGTGAAGGTTCGTGCCTTGGAAATATGGTTTGATATGACACACTTTGATTGTTTTTACCCGGAGTAAACGTGGCACGTGCCGAACTTGGAGAAAAATATTGTTATCTTCGTGAAAAAAAATTGATGAGATTAATGTTTATTGATGATGTGGTGTAATAACAAAAGCATTTCCGTTTGTCGGTTGCCTTGTTTGTGTTTGCGCCTAATTCTTTTATGAAGATAATTTTTAAAGTTACGAATTTTAATATTCTCTTCACAGTAATATTAATATTATTTTCTTTAGGAAACAAACACAGCGCCGCTTTTATGATAAGTCGCCCCAAGGGCGCTGCAAAAATATTACTTCTTAGGATCTATCTATTGTCCATTACATTAATATGTGCCTACTCCAACATACAAAAATCAATCATCATTGTTGCCATTAACCGTTTTTTTGTGAAGCTTAAAAGCAAGATAAATACATTTAAAATCATGTAAACGTCACATATAGGTCCAATAATAAACAAATGGTTAATTGGCCTGAGTAGAGGGGAGTCTGAAAAAATATTAAAACTTTTAATACGTGACGGAATTACATTATAATGATCTTTTCACTCCATGCTTAGTAGATTAGTTAATGTATCTCTATCAAATAATAATTTTAACAAAGAATTAAATATAATTAAACCGATTGCAATAAATAACAGTTATAGTACTAAATTGAGTGGAAGATACTCTCAGTATCGCCCTGGTGAAAGACCACCATTCAGAATTGAAACGTTGCTTGAAATGGCTTTTAGCCGTGTTTGGTGACCAGATCTGAATAGCCAGGTATTTCCCCTTTTCTCCACCTTCTTCCCCCCTTCTCCTTCCCCTCCACAAAACCTTCAGCCTCACAACATTCCCCAATTGGGAATGCCATAGTCTCACTGGCTCCAGACGGTTGGGAGCAGTTTGGGACTCTTGTGCGGGTTTTCATATAAAAAAAAAATAATAAATAATATATTAAACAAAAAGTTTAAGAAAAAAAATTATTAAATCTTTTGTATATCCACGAAAAACTGATGTTAGTAAACAGCTTAATTTAAGTTAGTTTTAAGAACGCTCGTCAATGGCACGGTTGTGTCGAAACCGGTAGCGAATTTATTAATCCAAAAATAGCAAAACTACATGGTAAATTAAAACTGTCGAACAAAAAGTGTATCTTATTTTACATATTTTTCCACGCGTTACTAAAGCATTTGATTTCTCGGAACAGGCAATCTACCTAGCTGGGAACTAACATCAACTTGACAAGACAGAATAGCACTGTTACATATTTTAATTTTAATTATTTCCAGTTATTGAAATTTTCTGAAAAATAAAAATTTATTATACAATATTATATAGTTTCCATTATGTTATATGCTGTGTAAACGTAATGTAATAAATAAAGATTGCTTAGTTTATTGTCAAAAACGTAGACTGTTGCTACGAAATCGTTAAGTATTATGATTTTTTTTAGGTCATATCGATATTCAATCAATGTCATTTTCCAAGTTTTTCTTTGTTACAAAATCATGTGTTAAATATTACTGCGTTTTTGTAAGACATCATTCCAATGGGACTTAAATCTATCTTGTCTTCAATCTGACCGCCATAAACTCTTCTTAATTCCATAACTTTTGCCGTGAATTTTAAAGGCTATGAGTTTAGAAGTTTCCAAACCTACAATTCTCTGAATTGAACTGACAACGACAATAAAATCAATTTCTTCCTCCATCGTTCAAGTGTTTTTAAATACGTATTTATTTTTAAGGCACCGTTTAATACTAAACTGTTTTCCTATAAAGATAGTGTCGCTCCTTATCTTAACTTGGTATCAGTTTTTCACTCTTTTAATCCAATTAAAAACTTTCTAATAGAAATTCGCTACTCATTTCTTATATAACAAGTTCTGAATAGAGGACTTCGCAAACCCTTAAAAATAAGCCTTTTTTTAAAATACTTACACTTGACATAGTATAGGCGTTTGAAATAATGTAAGCATACCTCAATAAAAATAAATATAAATTAACGGGTATCTGATTAAATTCATTTTTGGCTATGAAGAAAATAATTTCGTTCTTCGTCATATTTTTGACACTTCACAAATTATTCAATATCATTATTGGTTCTAATTTAGACAAGAGGAATAGAAAAAAAGTTCCACCAAAAATGTTTTACGAGGTTGAAACATACAAAAAGTATCAATGAAGAATTCTGTAAACATGTAAAAAAAAAACTCCTTTTCATCACTATGAAAAACTTGTCATAATATTTCAATATCGTGATGCCTTGCAAACTTCAGCCTTGAGAAGTTTTCTTTCAGATATGCTATGACAATATCTTGAGCCTTGAAGCATACCTAGTTTATAATAGATATCAACTAGTCTGTTTACCAGGACGACAGGACAAATTTGGAGAGTTTTGTTTATCGAGGTAAGGCAGGCTTGTGTTTAGGGACCGCTCGTCGTGTTATTGTGGACCGCTTATACTGTGGCCCGATGAACAAACATTTGCCAACCAAGTAGTGGTATGTGTGCCGTACTGCGCGGTATACGGTCAGGAATATGTTTGCTTATTGCCAAGTAAACAATACCAGACTAGATTCATTCCGGGAATGATTCCATCCTAATGAAAAGGATGACGTTATCAAAGCGCATGATCAAACTGATGCTCCTTATTTATTTACTGTATTTGTCTTATGATTTATGGCTAATGCCCTTTACGGTGCCTAATTTCGTAAAGCAATATAGATAGGAAGTACGTACCTACTGTTTAACAAAGGATATTGTTTATTACGGTTTACACTCATGCCAACATCACCAACGGTAGTAGTTATACAGAAATTATTTAACCACAAGTAGTTAAGACGTTACGTAGAATAGTAACTTGATCTTTGCATAATACTACTATAAAGGAATTATTTTATGGTTTATTTGTATTGATCTTAATTCGATTTCAAAATTTCTTTTTTTTTTAAATTTAATGTAAATCAAATTTAATAATGTTATTATTAAGTTCTGCAAGTATTTTTAGTTGTTATTATTGTGACAGCTGTTTCGGCGTTTAAGGCCATTTTCAAACAGTTTGACAGTTTGAAAATGGCCTTAAACGCCGAAACAGCTGTCACAATAATAACAACTAAAAATACTTGCAGAACTTAATAATAACATTATTAAATTTGATTTACATTAAATTTAAAAAAAAATTAAATGGGGTTCTACGAATTAAACACAAAAACAATTAACAACGATTTAAAAACGTTACGAATACTGAGGGAGAGGTACAAATATAGCCTGCTTTCAGTTAAATGAGAAACTTTTGTTTGATGTTTTTCGCTAACAGACTTGAAATAACAAAATAAATACCACGTACTTGTATATCCATTCCGGTTACTGCTTTTAGCTCAACGGTCAGCACTCAAAAATGCAGCATTTCTAGTCTGCTAATGCAAAATAAACATGGGTCGTTAGAACAAGCTTACCAGTAAAAAAAAATCTTAGATTTGAAGCTTTTAAGTTGTACATGAAATACGTACTAGAATTTTAGGTAAAACGTAATAAAAAACCTTCACGGGTTTTTCAAACTGCACCTCTTAGAGACATTTTGGAATGTATTTTATAGAATTTGAAAGAAAAAATTTGGAGATTTGTATTAATGGAAATCTTATACATTTTTCTAACTCCCGTATAGAATTTACAGATAAATCATTTGTAGTTTTCCTTCAGAATTAAGTTCAGGGCCATTTGTTGGTACTGAATCTTAATTTTCATTAATGCAGTCTTAATAAACAATCAAGGGTGAAAATAAACATAATTTGTATAGGCGCCTAACTTGACCGTATAAACAGTTAGTTTATTTGTGATTTCCACCGAAGTGTCCCAACTGTCCGATGAGTCAATGGGACTATGATATTTTTATGTGTGTTATGAGATCAAAAGAAGTAAAGAGAAGAAGGAGATTGGTAGGACGATGATTAGGAAATTCCTGGAAATTCAAAGCTGGTTATTAAAAAGAGCTTATGCTTAATCAAGCAACGATTCGATTCTAATTTATGGTATTTTATCTGGGCGATACTGAGAGTATTTACGCTGTGGAAACTTTCTGTTTTATGAAGCTGCCCAAGGATCTGGTGTTGCACAGGGCTCTCTATCGGAAATTTATTATTTCACGAAAAATGCGCATTAAAAATTCCAAAATATGCTTCAATTGTTCATTGAAAAAAAACGATTTAAAAAACAACAAAACTTGGTGAAACCGGATAGTAGATATCAACGATTACCAATACTAATTTCATGTAATTTCAATAATACCAAGTATCGAATTAGTCAACCAGTACGTGTATCTAGGTGTTACGGTGGATTGCAACATGAAGTGGGACGTACAAATTTCCAACCTCTGTAAGCGACTTCGAGCAATTGTAGGAAGACTCCATAATGTAAAATTATATGTGCCTATAAAAACTATGAAACTAATTTATTTGTCTCTAGCAGAATCGACTATAAGGTATGGTATAACTTCTTGGGGACACTCCTGTAAGACCAACATAAAACATTTACAGCTGATTCAAAATGCCATGGTAAAATTGCTATTAAGTAAAACAGTTTTTAAGCAAAGGCGAGACATTGATATCATATACAAATCAATTAATGTATTACCTGTTCGTGGTCTTTTGTGGCATAAAATTCTACTGCAACATAAATCTGAAAGTCCGTATAAGGCAGTGGTGGATCATGTACACAATACACGTTTCACACAAAATATATTAATGATAGTGCCAATATTTCAAAATAAATATGGTCAACTAACCCTTGAATACATTGTACCATTTATATTTAACAAATTGCCGTACGAATTTAACAACAATTGCCCTATGATTAAATTCTCACTGATGTTAAAGTGTTTGCTTTTAGGAAGTAACCTTGTGTATTGATGGTAACAAATATGACGATCTCCTTGGTTGTATAGCTCCTCGATATCTGGTGTATTTACTGTTACGGTGTTACTATTATATTTAAGTATATCCTCATTGTAACCAACCTGTACTCCTTTTATATATATATATATATATATGTATATTTTTTTTTTCTCGATTTATTTAATACTTACAGATGCTTTGATATTTCTGATATTTATGTAATATTTATATTTTTATAATATTAATGTTTTTATAATGTTGATATTTTTATTATACTGATATTTGTTACAATGTTGGTATTTTTATAATATTCGTATTTTTATAATATTGATATTTTTATAATATTTGTAATTTTATAATGTTGATGTTTAAAATGTTAATATTTTTTTAAATATTGATGTTTTTATAATATTAATATTTTTATAATATTGGAGCTTTTATAATTTTGATATTTTTTATGATATTGATATTTTTATAATATTATTTAAATCGGTGTTATAAAATAGGACTCTAGTATCTCAATAACAAAACTGTAATGCTTTTTCCATTATTTTTTCTTTTTAATTTTTTTTTCTACTTATGTACATTGATCACAACATGCATGCGCCTAAATATAATAATTTTGCCCTACATTTGTATGATGATTGTAATTTATTGTTGTATTATATTATATTGTTGAAATAAACTCCTGCTGACAAGCTACTTGCAGTGGCTTAGCGGGCATAAGTTCCAACTGTATATAATTAATATTATACAATAAAAAAAATGTAAACGTATAAAGTATTGTGAGATTCTATAATTCTAACTTATAAATTACCAATTATTTCTCAATTATTAGAATATCGTTTTTAAATCTTGTTTTTTTAGTTGAACTATTTTATAAGTTCATATAATTTTCAAGAATATTTTAAAAGGGTTATCTTTTTATAAAAGATCAATTTTTTAAAAGTAACGGCTGCGCGGCCTATTTCATACAAAACTTAATTTTGGATTTGAGGTCAAAATACTCACCTAAACCTAATGATCTTCTTTTCATGAAAAAGTATAGTAAATATCTAGTACGGATTAGAAGTAATTTATTTATTTTTGTTTTACATTGTGAAACATAGGCCATTAAAGGAATCGATTTTTCACGATTTTAGGGGCACTTTTAACAATTATTTGGGGACTAACGGTGATTTAAAAAAACAGTTTTACCCCGTCCACTTTGAAAATATAAAGAAATATATAATAAAAAAATTAAGTAAGCATTATGGTGGACTTTAAATTAAATTAAAAACGACCAATTTACATTGGAACACAATTTGCCGTACATAATAAAATATCGAACTGAGAAAACCTTTTCTTTTTAAATGTTTTAATTTTTATTTACATAATCATATTAATTAGCAAATACGATATTTTTTTAATAAAATACGATAAACCCGCAAATATTTTTTTAAGTTGCGTCTAAAATTATGAAAAAAAAAATTTTTCTTGTCATATACTTCATAATTTTAAAACAAAAATAAATAAAATAGTTTTGCGTACTAGATATTTACTAAGCCTTTAATTAAAAAATATATATATATCATTCAGTTTGAATGGGTATCTTGGCCTCAAATCCAAAGTTAAGTTTTGTATGAAACAGGCAGCGCAGCCGTTCCTCTTAAAGGCAGCATAATATCTTATCACAGCACACATTCAACATATGTGTTCGATTTATTGTCGGAAAATGTAAACGTACATCAAATATCGAAATGTTTTTGAAGTCGTGAAATTCGTTTGATATTTCAGATGGAAAAATCTAATTGCTTCCTGGTTTTGCGGAAATACTTCCTTACGCAAACGCTATATAACAACGGTTTTAACAAAATAAAATACAGCATCTAACAAATAGAATGTAAAATATGAATTACTGAGATGGAAAAACCGTTTTAATTCCATTCGGGGAAAGGGTTTACAAGCATTGGTATCGTCTGATTATTTTTCAATTAGGAAAATTTTATTAATTGATAAACTAAAGTTCTTAAAAACTTAAGACAAGATTTTTGTGCATAGCGCAAAGGGTAACAATTATTTTTATAAACAATAATTATTATTAATTGATAAACTAAAGTTCTTAAAAACTTAAGACAAGATTTTTGTGCATAGCGCAAAGGGTAACAATTATTTAATTTTTAACTTTAACTTTAATAATTAATGTTTATAAAAATAATAATAATTATTAGCCTGAAACACTCATCCAAATTGAAAAAAACCTTTCCGAGCAAAGATAAATGTCGCCGACAGGACTCGAACCTGCACCCTTCTGATGTCCGGTCAGATGCTCTACTGTTGAGCTACGTCGGCTTATCGCAAACCCGCCAAGTTAATCAATATATACTAGTGTTCCATTCAATAATTACTGTTTTTATTATATTTTCACCTGTAAACAATCTAAATAAGCCGACGTAGCTCAACGGTAGAGCATCTGACCGGACATCAGAAGGGTGCAGGTTCGAGTCCTGTCGGCGACATTTATCTTTGCTCGGAAAGGTTTTTTTTCAATTTGGATGAGTGTTTCAGGCTAATAATTATTGTTTATAAAAATAAAAAGGAAAATTTTAATTTGAAAAAAAAAAAAACATATTTGATGTAGCACACATATTTATAAATACATACATATACAATACATATTTATGAATGCAGGCGAAAACAATATGATCTATCTAACAAACTTATGTACAACTTACTAACAACGTTATCTATACTAGCAAAACTTGATTAAAACCAAAGATATCAACCTATTTTTGCTATAATTGTATATTTTCCCCATTTTCTTTTTCTTATTTTTTTTTGTTATTTTACAGCTTTCACCCATTAAGGGCGATCTTGGTTTTTCTTATTTAACTTACCTTCAACATCCAAGTATTAATACAAATATACTAATATACTGCCATTAACTGATTTGAATTGTGTATATATAAAAAATAAAATAAAAATCTATTTTCATATGAAGCGGTAACTTGGTGATGTGACATTATAATTTAAAAAATGGAACAATTACTTTGTTAACATCACTTTCATTTGTTATATACATTATGCCCACCGGGTTTCGCCACTACCGTAGCTTCTTCAGAGCAGTATAATTTTAAAAAAAAAAATTTTTTTTTATAAAAATAAATATTTGTAAGCTTTGTAACTTGTTTGTGAATATATGTATCAAAAAATTAATAAATAAATAAATAATATAAAAAAATAAATAATGCACAGTACAGCGAATAAAAATAAGGCGTTTCTATTTCTCGGAGGCAGTGTCACTATAGCGATCTCATTGGGGTATGTTATGAAGCTACAGGTAGAGGGTAATGGAAGAAGATGGGGAAGAGGAAGATGGATAAAGGGAAGATTAGGAAATACTTGGCTCTTCAAATCTGGTCACTATACGTGGATATAGCCATTCCGAGCAACGCAATGTTTGAGTTTTGTTGAGAGTTTTTTCCACTCCGTAACATACCGCAAATACACTAGTTTTAAAAACAAGCAAAATCTAAATTAACTTTTTAAAAAAACCCTAGACCCCACTTTGAACCTGACGAACTCTTACTCCGAAGGTTGTAATATGTTTATTTGAGTTAAGAGAAAGTTAGCGTGATTTTTTCTGTATATTAATATTTTGCAACCAATGCTTTTTTCTGTATATTCATATTTTGCAAATAATGCATTTTTTCTGTATATTAATATTTTGCAACCAATGCTTTTTTCTGTATATTAATGTTTTGCAAATAATGCATTTTTTCTGTATATTAATATTTTGCAACTAATGCTTTTTTCTGTATATTAATATTTTGCAAATAATGCATTTTTTCTGTATGTTCATATTTTGCAAATAATGCATTTTTTCTGTATATTAATATTTTGCAACCAACGCTTTCCACCAAATAACATACATGCTTTACACAGCTAAGATATTGCCACCCACCTCACGAATATCCAAATAAATTATGGGTACCTATGAAAAGATATTTTATTTTTTCACGTCTTTCCGCCCTTTTTAATGCGTCGAATATCGCCCTCAACCATTCCCTTGTCTTACGGAAGTATAAACCGATTTAGGTAAAGTTACAAAGGTGCTGGTTAGACGCTACTGTTAATTATGCACATAAAGGTGCCTACTTCCGTAACTCGACAAATAACCCCCGGCAGATATTCTCGCCTTTCGTAACACTTCCCATAAGGCGTATGTATAAAGTGCCGCAATAATATACCTTCTTAAACCAAATCGAAGTTCTGAACAACGCCGTAACCATTTGACGTTCATTTTAGTGGCTTTCGTAGAACTATAATATTCATAATAACAAATATGAAAACTTTCGCGTACGAACTCGGAGTACGAACCGATATTATATTATTATGGTAATATTATCTTGTGGAAGTTGAGATATCGTTTTCAGTGTGTTTGTCGTAAAACATGTGAATTGCATTTGTAAGTACAAACGCGGGATGCATTAATTTAACCACACTCCAAAACTTTACCCTTGTAATGTTATTTGGTTCAATTCTAAGACCTCGGCATGGTTTAATGCAATAAATGCATGCTGAGCTTTAAGTGCATCGAATCAATAAAGGAGACTTGTATCGAAGGTCTTTCATTACTTCATTCTCGGAAATATAGATTTCAGATGGATACAAGAAAGAAGGCTAATTGATACTTGATTTACTCCACATGATCCTTACACCTTGATTAAGAGGAACGGCTGCGCTGCCTGTTTCATACATGCCTTAATTTAGGATTTGAGGCCAAAGTGCCCATCCAAACTGAATGATATATTACATACTAAATATATAGTACGGATGAGAAGTATTTTATTTATTTTTGTTTTAAAATTATAGTATATGCCATGAAAAAAAATCATTTTTCATAATTTTAGAGGCAACTTAGAAAATTATTTGCAGGTTTACTGTATTTTTTTTTTAAATTATCGTATTTGCTATGTGAATAAAAATATAAAACAAAACACTTGAAAAAAAAAGTTTTTTCAGATAAATATTTAAAAATTATGTACGGTAAATTTGTGTTCCAACGTAAATTGGTCGTTTTTAATTTAATTTAACGTCCATCCTAATGCTTGTTTTTATATATATATATTTTTTAATTATATATTAATTTATGTTTTCAAATCAGATGGGGTAAAACTTTTTTTAAGTCACTGTTAACCCCCAAATAATTGTTAAAGGTGCCTCTAAAATCGCAAAAATTAAATCCTTTAATGGCCCATATTTCATAATGTAAAACAAAACAAAAAATTTACTTCTAATCCGTACTAGATATTTAATATACTTTTTGATGAAAAAAAAGGATCATTGGGTTTAAGTGAGCATTTTGGCCTCAAATCCAAAATTAAGTTTTGTATGAAACAGGCCCCGCAGCCGTTCCTCTTAACCACTAAGCCTGAACATTGAACCTTGAACTTTGGTCCTTTAACCTTGCATCCAATCCTTGAACCATGGAAGTTTTAATTAACTTTTGCGCTTGAAGCTTCAACTTTTAACGGTGAACCCTTATATTTGAATTTTCCATTCTGAAGATCATTTTAATCCTTGATCTCGATCATGCAGACTCGTTACGGTTCACCTTAACCCTAGAACAGTTATAATATCTGTTATACGTAAAGACTAATCATTTTTCAATTTGACTAATACTATCATCCCCTACAAAATGCTTTTTCTAATTTATTTACGAAGGTTTCTAATGCGTATGTTATTTTATAAAATAACATGCACGTTATAAATAAAGTATTTATTAAAAAAAAATGTTTTCCTGAAGTCTATATGTTTTCGAGACGAGAAAATTAGCTTTTTTACTTCAAAATTGACATTTATAATAAGTTAATATGCAGAACACATAGTAATATAATTTGCTTTACGTTCTAGAATATTCTATATAAAAACATTACATTTAACCAAAAAAAAAAAAAGTATGACAATTAGAACCCCGTTGCTCTAATTAAACCTAATTAACTAGGTTTTCTCGTTTTTTTTAACGAAGTTGTAATAAATAAACATATTTAAAAAATACATACTGTTAAAACAATTTTAACACTTCTTTTTCCACATTTTATTTTATGACGATCACTCCTTGCAAGCGCTCATCGGTGAATGAATTGGAATGGACAACTGGTGATCAGCGCATTCGTTAGAGAGATAGATACAACATAAAATCCAAGCAATATTAGTCGAAGCGACTGACATTAGTTTTTCAGGGTTAAATGCACGTTACTTAAGACATAATGTATGCTCACATTAAATATATATATATTTTTAAATTGACGTCGTTGTATTTTATAATTCACTTATTCTTTCTTCCATGATTATGCCATATGTATTGTATACATTTCACATCTCTGCATTCTGAAAGCAATTCGACAAACCTTCCTACTTTAAGGAGCGCGCGCCAAATAATGTTGACGACTGCGAATGCACAAAAGGCGCCATGAAACCCAGGAAGTACAACAAGGAATTTAGCGCTAACGACCTCTTCCGTCGCTAGATGGCAGGAGATATGATCTACTTAAGATAATGGCAATGCGCGATGCAGGCTATAAGCGATAAAGCAAAAAATTAAAATAATGCCAACATATAAATAACTGGAAAAATAAATAGCTATTTTTCATCCCGATAGTTTATATTCTTAACATTTTCCGACCATTTATTATTTCGAGTTTATATTATTGTGTGGGGGACGATTTTTTCATTTTATTCTTTCTAAACCTTCCCTTACGGTGTTATAAAATCTCTCGAGCTCCGGTGCTATACACTATCCGCCTTACTCATAATCGCGGCGTAAATTTTATACGGGTGCATAAGGTCAGAATAGTGAAAAACGTTACTCATAATCGCGGTGTGTTCGTACACCGGCCGTACGTGGATGTATAAGTAGCTGTTAGATTTTTATCGGCCGACCCCCCAGTATAGCATAAAAACAGCAGATTTTTTTGCTGTTTTTTCGTAGGTTTTTCGTATATCGATCTGATAATTCCACTTTGCACTAACGGGTAGAGATTTTAAATCGAAATATCGATTTGCCAAAGCAAATATAAGACGCATAATCGATTTAGTAAGGCCGGAACTTGGGTGCATAGAAAAAGAGACGGGGTCGACAGTAGTACAGTAATAAACTGTTTATAAACCTTGGAAATACATCAACAATAATCGAATCTGCAAACGAATTATGAATCAATAGGAAGGGGTGTATTAACTACCGTCGATACATAAACCTAATCCTTGGGTAGCTATGCCAATGCTATAAAGGCACAATAAGGATTTTTTATAAGTAAGACGATCGGTGTACAAGGCACAGATATAGAATTTTGTAAATTTTAAGTTGGATAAAAACGAATAGCATACGTTTACTATCAAATCATTTTATCAATAGGGCATATATGTTAAATATTATTTAAGTACTGAAAACAAGGAAAAATTATCTGTCACGCATAAGACCCTTGTCCATAACAGCCGCCAAACCGCCGGTTACTACGTAACTGACGACCGCGCATCGTTGCCAGGTGAGCGCGATCCCGTATCCCTCTCACTCACTACCGCACCACTCGGCAAGTTATCAACATACGTATATATATCGTATTAATTATGTTTTTCCCGATTTTTCCACAAAAAAAAATTATTCTATATATGTCCTTGCATATTTTTTTATTCAGTAGATACGTACATGTATTACTGAGAAACACCTAAAATATATCTATGTTTAGAACATTTTCAGAGTATTTTAAATAATTAGAAACATGTCAAATCACTTGACAGCACCGGCCAATTTGGGGGTCAGTTTCTTTACGAATTTCTCCGGGAAGGACGTGTAGGTACAGCTTTTTAATACTTTTTGTAACTTTTGTTTCCAATCATTAAAAAATGTTAGTTAAATGTTAGTATTATGTAGGTTGTTATTTCATGATCCACTGGGTATTTAAAAATATGAACGAAGATACTCGGAGGCCACATTTTCGTGGTTGGAGGCCTAGGGAGGAACTAGAGATTTATTTAAAAAGATTCTAAAAATAAAACATTTTTATTATAATAATATTAGTGTAATAATTTTTTATGCATCGTTATTTCCATGATTTCATTTATAATAAAAATAAAATTATTTATTTATAAATGTATTTAGTTAGTGTTTTATGATAAATTTTATTTTAATTTAATTTATTTTGATTATTTTAACTTTTTTTTTTAAATTTACCTACTTTCATCACTTATTGTCAATTTTTGTTTTTGTTTGTAATTTGTGTATTCTTACGTTACTATTTTTCTACGGTTATTATTTGTCTATTCTTGTAATTATTTCTCAGTATACTGTGTATCCGATGAGGAAAGCATCACTATCGAAACATGTTGATATTTATATGTTAACCGTTAGAGTGCGGTGCAGCGCTACGGCGCTGCAAGCGTTAGCGATGAAAATTGCGACGAAACGCTTAGGCGCTGCGTTCATCAGTATGCGTTTGTTTATCCTTACAACAGCACGTGTTCTATTTGAGAGCGGTGTATTGTAGTTGGCGTATCTCTTGTATACTGTATATATTTTTGTTCCGTTATAATAAATTAAAACTATGTATTTCACAATGTCGAATCTTAGTTCTATCGCGCACGATGTATCAAAGGACGGCGACATTACGGATTATGAGCCCTTCGATCTGATAAATGGAGACAGTGATGACGGAAGTACGATTATTGGCCATCGCAATAAGGGAATGCGAATAGAAAGTGAATTTTCCTTATATGCGCCCGTTTTAAGACGGGACTACATGACCTTAGCAAGACTAAACACATTTGTGAAGCGACATAATATTTTTTTTTTTTATCTATACATTTAATAGTTGTAGTTTTTTTATTAGATACATGGGATACAATTATTTTTAAATTTAATATAAAAAATAATCATTAAGTTTGGTTGATATTGCATTTTTAGTTAATATCTTATTTATTTACTGATAACAAAAATTATCAATAGCTTTTTACGCACCTACTCGCAAAATCAGTACAGCACTAAAACGGTTAAAGAGTGATTTATAAAAAAACAATTCTTATTAATTTTAAATAAAGATATGCCAAGATACCCACACTATTATATATTTTTTTTATTGAAAAAAGACTTTTCTGACAGTATATTTAATAATTAAAAATGTATGAATTACTCGTGTGTTCATGATATAACGTCGGTACGTATTTTATGTGTTTTACTATTCAAAGCTTAATTATTTATTCAATATTTTGTAAAGCGTTTTACATGGCTCGTGATGCGCCTCGTATTGCCTCCCCTCTATGAGCTTTTATCGTGGCATATTTCATGCATAACAATTATTAAAGCCTTTCTAGCTAAAGTCGTATTAATCCACTGGATTTAGGAGGCTGTATAATTTTCAGGAAATCCCGAGCAAATCGGAATACTTCCGGTGAATTATTGGGGGTGTTTACGAGCTTTGCCGCCGCGGGTGCGTCAGCCTGACGTCGCTTCCGGTTAACGCAGAAAGGCTGTGCCGATTTCCGTTACTCATTTTACTCTTTTGTTCACTTTGTGAAAGGTGTATCGAAAAATGTTTGTTTGTAGCCGACTTTGCGATTCGGATCTTTCACAAAGAACTGTTCTTACAGGCTTGCTTAATGGTAGAAATAAAAATACAATGCGTTTAAAACTAGCTTTCAATGAGTCGAATGCTTAACGGTCTCCCGAATTAGCGACCAATTTCACGAAAAAGCGTTGTAAAAACTAGGATGCAATAAAAAAATTAAGCTATGAATCACCATAAATCGAAAAACAGCTCTGCTACCACAGATCAAATAATGCATAGAGATGCCCTAACACGCAAGCGGAAAGAATCAAAATAAGAGAGGAGGCGGCCGATTTTGGCGAGCCGCCATTTTAAGTAAAACAGCAACTAAATAAAAAGTTTCGCCTTGTTAAAAAAAAACTAATATTTCGTCAGGGTATTTTGTTTGACCCTTTTTATAAATGTGTTTAATTTGCTTACCGCAGTCAAAATCACGCAAAACAAACGTGGAAGGCAGTGAATCAAAGTTTGTGCCAAAATGAGTATAACGTGACCTTTGCGTCCTGTCGTCGAAGTGGTTTGATAAGTCTATTAATTCTGATGTCAGTTGCTGCTACCGAGTTCAATCGGGTAAGGTTAATTTTCATAATTAACATAAAAGCGTTGACACAGAAAACTTTTGACAACGATTTATATACTCGTATAATATACCTATTGATGCGCATTAATACCCAAGTCCCAAGTTCTGCATCGAATGGTCAATCATTGGAAAATTCGACTAGGCTTGGAAATAAAAAATAAAAACTCTATTTTCTTGGTTACATCATGTCGAGCCGTGCAAACAATTTTTCTAACCCATCTAAAAATTTGAAGAATATTATTATTAAATGTAGTGTAACTTTACGGTTTCAAAACCTACGTGATTTACACCTACAAGTACAGTTTTAAGTTTTCTAATGACAGCTAACCTCCGATAGGATTAGGCACCAGAAGAAGAATTTAAATGCTGTTTCTAGCGTGCGAATATGTCTAGAAAAATGAAAAATTTCAAAGAATTGACAAAATTTCGACTAAATGCTTTTTCTGTTTCCAAATCGAAATTATTTTCCCAAATTACCGCAAGATTCAACCGAACAATCCTAAACTTTTAATTGCATGAATAAATTTGTTCATTCTGTGTTTTATTAGTTGAGAAGTTCCCATAATATTAGTTAGAAGTAGTGCCCGAACGGGGCGGGAGGGGATGCCTAAATTACATTATGACATTATATATTAATGTGGATAAGATTATATAGACGTGTGCTCTCTGTGAACAGGGCTGAAATAAGAAGAGTAATAAAGATGTAATTTTTAGAGAAATGCTCGATTGGAAGACCACCTACACCGCAGAAGAAAAGAGGTACTCGAGTTTAATAATTTCTGAATGAAGTTTTTTTAACGAGGAGATACTGAGTGCATGGAGCATTGAAACAAGGTGTTTACATAATAATAATAATAATTGTATGATTTGTATGGCGCCGTTTTTGCGAAAAATCTCCTCAAGGGCGTTGGAATTAAAATTATTCAGTTCATAATAAGATCAACCAATTTCATACCTTATTGCAAACACTTATGGGTGTCATTTCTTCAAAAATTGCCTACAGGGCCCTGATTTTGGTTCTTTTTAAGGATAAGGCATTGTCCTAATTCTTAAGGTTAAAGACATTTTGCTTAACTGCGGCTCCCATCACATGTCAATGTCAATACATTTTAAAAATGGTTTGTGCTTTAATTATCACAGTATTATTATTACATTACTTGACACGTGTAATATATTATTACTTACTTTACATTTGTGAATTATATATGAAATCACTTTTATCTGACATTTTAGGCTGTTGGCATAGGTACTATCCAAGCATCGCATTTTTTTTTAAATTCGGTTAATTTAATAATAATAATAATAATAATAGTTGGATGACTTGTATAGCGCCGTTTTTGTGAAAAATCACCTCAAGGGCGCTGTACAAATATTTCTTAACTAATTATGTACAGACAGATACAGAAAAACATACTTACCTGGCAGGTCGCTTCAGATGAACACAGTTTTAGAAAAAATTAATTATAGAGATGATAGTTTTACATGGCTTTATTATGCGACAAATGACTTAATAATAACGTTTAAAGACAATACATACATTAACATTAAGTTTTTCTTTTGTTAGAAGTACGCAAATAACGATATTTTTAAAGAATGTCAATCTCTGAATAACAGCTGTCGTCTGGGAGAACCGGAACCGCTGTAAAGCAAAAAATCTTTAAAACTAATGATAAGGATAAAAATTTATATAATCGTATGTCCTAAATAAAATGAATGTAACCGAAACTTTGAAATACGAACAAATCAAAAAGCAAATTAACTTCGTGAACTTTGGTGATGACACCCTTAACATATACTTAATGTATAGGATCTTTTTTTTTCTTTTTTTTTTATGTGCATACCGCACAACAGTCCCAACTGCTTCCAACTCTAACTCCAACTCCAGACCGAGCCAGTGAAACTATGGCATCCCCAATTGGGGAATGTTGTGAGGCTAAAGGTAGTGTGGAGGGGAAGGAGAAGGAAAGAGGAAGGTGGGAAAAATACCTGGCTATTCAGATCTGGTCACCAAACACGGCAAAAAGCCATTTCTAGTAACGTTTCAATTCTGAATGGTGGTCTTTCACCAGGGCGATGCTGTATCTTCCACTCTGGAACGTGCGTAAATATACCATATATTATTATTAATTAATTAATTATGAAACAAAACAAATTGATTAAATAAAATTTACTTGCGCACACCGGGTTTTGAACCCGCGGCCTTCGAATTAGTAGTCGAGAGCCTTACCCCTCGACCACGGAGGCCGTCTAATGTTTATACCTCTTTGGTTTTTAAAAAATTATTATTCTAAAATTGTTTTGTTCAATTACGTTGGTAGTTATTTAATAAAATTTAAATCACATATTTTGCATGGTCTTTTATTATGCGTGAAAAATCCTCCCATAACCACGAGCTACCGGAGCTCAACTTATGGAGAGTAGAATAATGAGAAGAAAGAAAATCATGTATTTTAAGATTGTTTTATTTTTTTGTGATACCACACAAGAGTCTGGAGCCGGTGAGACTATGGCATCCTTAATTGAAATAAGTTATGAGACTGAAGGTATTGAAGTCGGGAAGGGGACGGGGAAGAAGGAAGTACCTAGCTATTCAGATCTGGTCACCAAACAAGGCGAAATCCATTTGAAGCAACGTTTCGATTCTGAATGATGGTTTTTCACCAGGGCGATACTGAGAATATCTACAACTCTAGAATGTGCCGGAAATATACTACATATTACATTGTGAAGTAACACAATTTAATCAAATAAAATTTACTTGCGCACGCCGGGATTTGAACCCGCGATCTCCAGATTCGTAGCCAAGTATCGTAACCACTCAACCACGGTGACCATCAAATGATACTGTAATATGAATTTTTTTGTTTTTGTAATAAATAAAAATAAATATATTCCTTATCCCTAAAAAGAACCGGAATCAGGCCCCAAGCTTATATTGCATTATTGTACTGTATTTCTCTTATTTTTTTTTTCGCAGTTCTGTCGGGGGCGACAACTTCACCTTACAAAAAAATACCGGCCGTTATCGTAAAACTGTTGATTTTATTAATCGATAATATTGATTTAAATAATTTAATTAATTTTAAAATTCGGCCCACCCGTCCCTTCCGCCCCTGTCTCCGAAGTGCTCTTTCAATAATGCTGTTTTCTTGTTAGCCCTGTTAACAAGACACGTATGAATGCAATAAACTAGGTCTAGACTCGACTTTATGAAATTACACCAAGATTTGGGGATACAAGCTCGCACTTAAGATATTTACCATACTGCGAGTATACAAAGACTTGAGAGCATACACATATTAATAAGTGAGTTTTACTACTGTCTTGAAAGGGGGGTTAGATTTAATGATATTTGTTTTGAGTTTTGACTATGCTTTTAAATGTAAGTAAGTAGGTGAGTTGTAGTATTTTATTCAAATGTTATTGGTAGCTACTACTACCACCGGCTTGTCAGGGTTTCATCATTATTTTTTCTGCTAGAAAAACTCGAAAATATGAATAAAATAACAAGCAGAGGAAGGATGAAAGTAGACTGAATGCTGTAGAAATGAGATGTTTTAGGCGAATGTCTGATAAAACCATATAAAGAAATCGACGTGCGTACTCTCCGCTTGCCCGCAGGTGATCGGAAAAAAATAACGGTGTCTTTGGAAGGCTCCCCACTATCACGCCCAGGCTACAGAAATTCAGTCCTACTATTTCTTGATCCCCTACCTGTATGATAGTGTAAAAATTTTGGGATTCGTAAAGAATGCACGGCTGATGTAAGCGTAAAGAGTAAGATTAAAAAAGGGACGCTTTGATGTATTGGGCATGTAGAGCGAATGAACGAAAAAATGAGTGTAAGGAGAATATGTGACTCGAATGCGAATAGAAAAAGAAACCCGGGACGCCCGAGGAAGACATGGTACGATCGAGTGAATCAAATACTTGAGTCGGGCCATGTCAGAAGTCGGAATAACAGAAGAGAATACATAAGACCATGAATAAATGTGAATGAAGAAAGAAGTGTATTCCAAGATCGAGTTGTTTGCTAATCTGTCCTCTCTGCCTATCCCTGCGGGGAAACGGCGTGACGGATAGTTAGTTATGTTAAATTGCTTTATTATCAGCATAACAAATAACAACATAATAATAATGGTATTGTTAACATATTCCGCAAAAATGTTACGTGAGATGAAATATCGTTCGTTACCCTCGAAAACGATTCAAAATTAAATCGTTCGATTACATCGTGTAATGTGACGTGAATATATTATATTCTGACTGTGGATGTTACCCCTGGTCAAGTAACATGAACACATCAATGGAAACCCGCCAGTATCTGTACATTCGAAGGATATAAAAGGGAAATTGAATTCCTACCGAAATACACAGGTTTTGTGTGAAACGAATCAGGGGACTTCTTTCAATTTTGCAGATTTCGTATTATAAATATATTCTTCAGAAATCAATTCATTCCCCGCATAAAGCATTCTAAAGCGTTTTGTAATATTTGTGAAGAAACAAAGTAGGTACTCTTACCAACCCTTTATATCCTTTAACCCTTGCCCCCGGAATAGGCACAATTGTAACTTTTACGTTTTTACTGTGGGCGAAAGGAATAACGGAATAAATCAAGATTATTATTAATTATAATAATTAAAATGAGGTTTTTAAATCTCAATAAAAATAATTAATAATTGAATTATAATAATATTCGGATGATTAGTATAGCGTCGTTCATGTGAAAAATCACCTCAAGGGCGCTATTAAGTGTATTTATGGATCAACTCTGCGTTACTCAATATTAACTCATTCCGTAATTCCTTTCGCCCACAGTTTTAATTGTGATAACTTTTTTTATAGAAATCATAGGAACCTGAAATTCTTCATTTTTGGGTTAAATTACGCAGGTGATATTTCAAACATAAATCATTAAATGTTCTCAAGATTGTGGGTCGACTTTTTTTCTCCGAAAATTGGCGGCATAGGTACAATTGTGCCTTTCTTATATTTTGTATTGACATGATGCAATTATTTTTTTTGTAAAATAGTTTTATTTTGTTACAAAATGGGCATGAAATATTATATTAAAAAACTTTTTTTTTTCACTTACGTAGTCTTTGATAATTTTAAAACAAAAATCTTAAAGTACAATTGTACCGATGCCGCTTGTTAGAACCGGAAGGGGTTAAGATTAAGGTTTCTTTGGATATTGGGTAAAATGTCAGTTTCTTGAGACGTGACATCCTCTGGAGGTGGAATATTGTTTGTCAAAAGATATCAGAGAAAAAAAAAGAAAATGGGAAAAATTAACATTTTTGTTTTAAACGTAAAGAATGTATCTGCTTTTTCTCTACGTGATATTTTTTCACTTCAAATTTAAATATTCATATTTATACCGTGTTCGTATTCTTTTCTAAGCTGAGAAAAACGTGAGAAGACTTTGAAGTGTTTTGAAAAGTGCGTTTTTAGTAAATTAACTCATATTTCGTTTTTTTGAACGGATTTATTATTGGATACGTTCAAAATTCAGTCATGATCTTGTAAAATTGTATTGATCGAGATATCTACAAAATTTTAGCATTTAACATGGGTATAACTTGTAGAGCGCCTTTGAGGTGATTTTTCACAAAAACGGCGCTGTACAAACTGGCTTTGAGTTAGCAGGTTGCAGTATCGATTTAAAAATTCGGTCCCATTCTATTCCAAATATTCATTAATGACATAATAACTTGTTTCGACAATGTAGAAGTTCTACTTTTTGCCGATGATATTAAACTATACAAAGAAATATCCAATATTAGCGACGGCATAATCTTCCAGTTAAACATCGATAAATTACATAATTGCTGTATCGCTAATAACTTATTTCTCAATGTTGATAAATGCAAGACACTGACATTTTGTCGAATCAAAACTCCGTTATCATTTAACTACGCTATAGATAACAAAATCTTGGAAAAAGTCAACGAAATTAGTGATCTCGGAGTTTTGTTTGATACACAATTAAATTTTGTAAATCACATACAACAAATAACTAATAAAGGTATGAAGACATTGGGATTTATAATTAGAACTATCAAAGACTTTGATTCCCTGGAAGTTATAAAAATCGTATATTTGTCACTAGTGCGCAGCATATTAAAATACAATTCAATAGTGTAGTCCCCATAATATATCATTCATATAAAAAATATTGAACGCCTGCAGCGCAAATTTTTACGTTTTATTAACTTCAAACTACACATACCAATACAACACATAAACTATACATTCTTGCTAAATACACTCAAAATACATACTTTAGAAAACAGAAGAAAAATAACAGACTTAACTTTTTATTTAAAATTATTTATTCCTTATTAGACTGTTGTGAACTCCTGCAACTAATCAATTTCAAAGTACCTCATCGACAAACTCGGCAAAATATGTTATTCTGTAACAATAATTCTGGGACAAACTACCAAATGCATGCACCCATTTCTCGTCTACATATACTTGGAAATAAATTCACCTCTGCTATAGATATATTTAACATAAGTTTACCCATGTTTAAAAGATACCTGAACGATATTTTTATGTTGCAACAATTATAAGAGCATCGTATAAGAACTATTGCTTAATTATTATTTTTTTATATATATTATCTTTGTTCTCATCTACAATCCAAAAACTTGTTCCACTTTTTTTCTTTCTATGTATCATATACTATATTATGTATTATGCAATTTCATACATTTTTACATCATCCGAAATATAAAAACACAATGATTTTTTTTCACAATGTCATGCACTCATATTATAAGAGTATTATATTATGCACTTGTGTATTATGTATCATGTATATCAGGCTATTACTATTTTTATTTTTTTTAAAAGTAGTATCTACAAATTAAAAACCTTTCCCTTTGTAACTTCTCTGTGGCATACACTTATACATTATTATACCTTAATATATTATTAATATGTTACACTTATATACCAACTATGCATCATGTTATTTTTTCTTAAGTTCTGTACACATAATCATTTTAATGTTAAAATATGTAAAAGCCCTCTGGGGCTTAATGAATAAAGAAAAAAAAATACATGGGCATTGTTTCTAGTTGTGTTATTGATTTTGTGGTTTTAAGTCTTGTTGAATATACAGAAAGGGATTTAACTCTATAACTATTTTTTCATTAGGTTTCTGTGATCTACGCCTAATAAAACATTCAAATTGATTCTAACGAATACATATTATGACCAAATTTGCTAATAAAAGCTGTTCAAAATATGATAGCCAATGTTAGGTTTGTTTTAGATCTGATTTTATATTGTCATATATAACTAAATAAACTGCCAATGATTTGTTTTTCTTCGCGGTTTCTCATATCTTTGAGAGCTTATTGGAAGAAAACAATTATTTGTATCGCATGGAATGTTCTTATTTATTGTGCTGAAGTTTCCGGGGGCTCCAATTCAGGCCCGCTCCTGTTTTCTATTAGTATTAATGATATCGAAGAGAATACCGTTCTTTCTAGGTCTCTTATCTTCGCTGAAAACCTAAAACTCTTCATAGAAATACAAATTTTAGAAGACTCTAATCGGACATTGGTAGATTTTTTAATTTTTTCATTATTTCTTTAAAAAAGGCGTGTCATGCTTGGTTTTACCAGTATACAATGAATGCCCCAGGTTTAAAACGTGTCTCCATCACGAAGGATCTTGGTATCCTGTTTGATAGTAGGCTGACATTTCATGCACAAATTACCTATAAATGCTGGGGTTCTTCCTACACACTGCAATTTTAGAGACGGGTTCTCATAAAAGTATGCAATTTATTGGTAAGGAGTAGGCTCGATAGTGGGTCAGTGGTATTGAGCCCACATCAGGCGAAGTATTACCTCATATTGGAAAGAGTTTAGAAAATTTAAAAAATATTTCTCTACCTGAGAGAGTATGGGTACTAACCGTGGCTCGCGCCTAATAATAATAATCGGATGATTTTTATAGCGCCGTTTTTGTGAAAAATCACCTCAAGGGCGCTGTACAAATCTTACTTCCTATTCTTACATTATTCCTATATTACATCTATTACATTTTTTTTTGGACAGGCTATCATTACACATTATTTATAGACCATATAAAGAGATGCAGTTAAATTATCAAAACTAAATACGGCTTGATCTAAGTTTTCATACATGTTAAATTGAGAGAAAAAAAATGCTAACTGTATTTATTCCTTACGATATATTGCAAAACGCTAATAAAAATGATAGGAGTCATGTGAAGTTGGGCGGCGGTGAGGACGGGGGCCGGGGGAACTGATCCATATCCATATCCAATCTTCTTTGTCTTTGTTGGTGACGCCCCTGGGCGGCCTGACGGGACTGCCGGTACGCCAGGTAGCGCTTGTCGGCCGGCTTCAGGATCTGAAAAGAGCACACCAGCGTGTCGTCCATTTCTCGCCCCAGCCGGTGGTGTCCTTGTCGGGGTCGGACCACAGCAGGTCGCAGGGCAGACTGGTCGGGCACGTCCGTGGGCCGCATGATGCACCGGATCTGCTCTGTAGACTGGAGGTCAGAACTCAGGTCGCCGTGACAGCAGAAGATCTTCTCGTCAAATGTCTTTTCCTATTGCGCCTTTCTCGGCAGCCACGAAATCTAATTTTACGGGTTGCGATTGTGGTACAACGTTCAAGGTTATACAACGATATCTTTTTGTAGCTATTAAATGGTCCAAAATAACACATTCACATTTATTATTATGCAGCCCGGTCGTAAACGATATTGTTTACAATCACCATAGTTCAAAGAATAACATTGTAAATCAACCATTCACTAATTCACTTTGGACACTTCCCTAGGCTTTTAACAGGCAAAGGTCTTTAAACAAGCACATGTGGCGAACGCCTTCGACCGATGACCGATGCTTTTGGGTTAATTTAGAACAAAATGACAGATTTGAACTTAAAATGTTTGGGTTTTTATTTGATTTTTTATTATAAACTTGATTTAAGCCCGAAACGGCCACACTAAAATTATAAGATTTTTATAAATGTAACCTATAAATTATTACGGTTATTTTACGCTATTTTAACACCGGAAAAATTAAGAACTAAGCAATATTTCCCAGATAAACTGGAGCGC
Source organism: Halesus radiatus (assembly GCA_022606495.2). Classification (NCBI taxonomy): domain Eukaryota; kingdom Metazoa; phylum Arthropoda; class Insecta; order Trichoptera; family Limnephilidae; genus Halesus; species Halesus radiatus. The sequence goes on from JAHDVE020010184.1 coordinate 42,635, forward strand.
TTATAAAAAGCTGCCGGCTGCTGCGAGAGCGCCAAAATACGAATATGCTTGGCCTACTGACTGAATATGCTTGGAATTAACCATCTACGGGTCAAAGGGGATGTGCACATTGGTTTACATTTCTTCAGACTAATTCATGGATTGTTCGAAAACTCGGCTATTACGAAGAGCAATAATTTCTATGTTCCCGATGGTTACTTAAACTCTTTTATCTCCCAATCCTGCAGGACCAACTTGCCAATGATTATGGTATGAAGGGCAATTTTATTGATACGTGGAATCACTTCAGATATAGATATATTTAACATCAACGCAGGCGGTTTTAGATGGCAAACTTTTTTGCTGATAATATAGTACCCGTTTGTATCACTTATTTTTCTCCCTCGTTTATGTACTTTTATGTATCAGATTACTGTACGCACTGTTATGACTCCGATTTATAATATGTATATCGACATCTTTAAAAACACTATAAAATTGGTCACTTTGTAATAATTTTAAAGAATTAAATAATGAATTTAATTTAATACGTGTGTTAGAAGACCCATCTCTGTCAGATTAAAATAGATCTGATCTATTCGACTTGATTCCGAACTTACATTGTTTTTCCTTCTTGTTTTCATCTTTGTTTCTATACACCCCACGTTTCATAACATTTTATTGGCTTAATGGATTCTAATTATGGAAAACCACTCTCATTTTCGGAAAATAAAAAAAAAATCCTGTTAAATATTATTATTATTTTGTTTCCAGGTCTTCTGATGCTGATCGGGCTCGTGATGTACATCTCAGTCTTCAAGGCGGAGGTCGGCTCCAAACTGCGCCAGCCGCCTTTCAGCCAGCCGCCCGTATTCACCTACCGCTACGGCTACTCTTTCATCCTCTACGTCAGCGGCTTCATGACCATCGAGCTGGCCGGCACCAGCGCCATCTTCCTCTTTATCAACTGGTACCAGAAAGACTGGCTGGTAAAGCTCACCGAGAGAGCCCTCGAGAAATACGCGGGCAGCGAGACCAATATTAGCTATACTAACTTAGAACAAAGCTCTGTTTACCCTTGCAAGAGACATCCGCAAGCTTTCTCTGTACAAAGAACGCAGCCCATCGGAGCTTGCGAGGCTTCTACTTCGGGTGGTTACATTAGTCCTTCAAAGCAGAGGCGTTTCTTTTTTGATAAAGACACTCTTCCTCCTATATCACCTTCTTGCAGTTTGCATAGAAACAAGAACGTTTACGTCTCATCGTCTATGAGGGATGTTTCTGGAACAAATCGTTACGAATTTCCTCCGCCTCCTCCTGTGAACGATCCTTCTTTCGGAGAACCTTACAGTATCGACTATCCCGAAGTGCCAAGAAGTGCCACAGTTCCGTATAGGAACGACTCTAGTTTCTTAGCCAATGTAGGAAGCACCAAATCTTTACACTTGGTTGGGGGGATAAACACAATGCCTAGGGATGCCACAACCAATACAGTATCAACCACGGCTGATATTGTAAATCCAAACGATGATTTTGGGTATAATGATGCCGCAATGGGGCCAGTATTTGATGATTACTCTCCCAGTGTTCAACATGAAAGGGATTTTGTAACTTTTGATCTCGACCGACCGATGGAGCTTAGACCACCGCCGGTGTCTGGAATTGGAGTTCAAACAAATAGGAAAGATTTTAGCAGTGGAACCGATACATTGAGAAGAACGACGCCCGTATAAAAATAAACACCAATCAAAAAATCTTTTTTTAAATTACTTTTCCATTTTTAAATCACAACAATATGAGATGCACCAATAAAATGATCCACGAATAACTGCTGATATCTGGACCAACTAAAGATTCTAATAATTAATAATCCATAGAGTCTGGGCTCTAAGCTTTATATCGACTGAATTACAAACTACTCTCTAAAAGTTTGCACATTTTTTCCAAATGAAACTGAAATGAATGCACATTTTCGGTAAAACAAGAATAGTTCCGAAATATGTATATAAAGTGTTAAAATCGTCCCCCTTTGTAAAGTGTGATTAATTAGTGTTAAAATACAAGCATGTAATCATTTTTATGAATATTATGTAAATAAAATAATGTGTTGAATATTTATAAATAATTAGTCAAACGAAACCGTTAGATAACTAAATATTTTATGTTTTAAAAATATATATATGGATAAATTTTAATGTTATACTAGCCGAATAAGAGAAATCCTAAGACATCTATGTAGTTACCAGTTTCGTGAAACGAAGTGATCATTAATTTGTAACCGCTATATACAATTTTGTTTCAGCAGCTGTGTACAAATCACGCAACATCAGAATGTTTCTTAGATTTAGCCACATTTTCAAATAATAATCTTGTTGTATTTTACTCAGACTGGATGATCGTAACACCCATAGTCTTCTGTCAATTATTACGTGATTATGAGGAAGAAAATTAGAGGTCAAGACAAAAAATAAATATTGTTCGCAAAACTAAAATAAGCACATAAACAGAATGAAGAAACGTCAAAATCAAGATATAATTTTATTTCATTATTGTGCATTCAATTTCCTTTGACAGCGTTAAAATTAATTTAAACCCTCTTATTTTAACTAAGTACGTACTTGATGGAATTCAATGTATATCTGCCTTACTGTTTTCCATACATTCCTAACCCTTTGACCGATCTAAGTTAAGCTTTGCATAGTTTCTCATTTGGATTTAACGTTAACCACGGGTACACACCCGACTCCCTCCGTATCCTCCTTCCCCACTACACAACTCGTTATTTCAATATGAATGCGTGTTACTTTGACTTTGACCACCCTTCCCTGATCATGCTACCCACTTTACAAGATATAACAAATACGATATTGGATTACGTAGATCCATTGCACACACCTGTCTTTGAATAAAATTGTAATTTGCCCTTCATCGGGTTTATAGTTCCGAGTTATTGCATATAGTTCTAAGACATTACAAAAAATTATTTTATTCTTACAGTTCCTGCACAAGAATACAAATTATTGTACGTAGCGGGTCTATGGCATCCTCTAGTGGGTAGAGAAAAAAGAGGACCAAAAAGGTTGAGATGCACCTGGCTGTTCCGATCTAGTCACTAAATACGGCTTAACCATTTCAAGGAAGAATGGTGGTCACCCCTCCAACTTAGATATCTCACCCTCCCTGTGAAAATAATTTTATTTATCGTTGCTCTTATGCTCCTGTGAAAAAATAAAGACTTTTCAATAAATATTCTGAATAACATTTTTTTTAAATATTTATAACGTTCTGAATTATGCACATAATGGATTTTTAAAGAATTTCGAAGAACAGTCTATATCAATTCAGGACACCTCAATTACACGGCGGTGATAATTTCAGTATATTTCTAACTGAATTATGATGTGAAAAGAAATACAAATATACTTAAATACGTTTGATAGTCAAAAACATAGTTTTTTTTTACATATCACTATAGATTTAATGAATGTAAAAATAATATTAAGGTTGCGAAATAAATATATTAAAACATATTATGAACAATTTTACAAAAGCAGCCAAATAAATTTTGGACGGTTCCTTGTTATTTTGGAATTGTGAATAAATTAACTAGATAACTCACGACGTTTAGCCGCGGGGGTAGGCAGATAGGATAGACCGCCACACAACTCTGTCTCAGTACACACTGCATTCACATTCATTCATCGTCTCAAATATAGTCTTCTTTTATTCTGGCTCTGGACACGACGTGGCTCAAGTAGTTGTTTCACTAAATTCAATAAAATATGCTGTATTATTTTTTTATGTTACACCATTTTTTTAATGGATTTCTTTGTATGCTAATTATTTGTTTAGTTATAATATTATGTAAGTAGGTATTCATAAAACACGATGTATCAATTTACTTATTTTTAACTGAATTATGATGTATTTATTTGAATATTTGGAAAATAAGAAATTTATACATAAATATTAAAAAGTATTAAACAAAATGTTTTATTATTACTCCTTCGCATATATTAACTTAGTGAGGATATGTTTTATGTAAATGTGTATTATAATGTTTACCGTCATTATAAAAAAATGGATTTCTGCCAAAAGACATGACAAAAACCTTAATAATACCCATTATTAAATCCTAATTGTAAGACATTACCGCGCAAGATAAATTACCATCCAATATCCATTTCCACAATTATAGCTTGAATATTTGAACACGTCGGATCAGGTCGGACCCCACCTAGCAAATAGCTATAATCAGAACGGATTTAAAAAAGAGGGCCCTACCAACACAGCGATATTTAGAATACTGCAAAAAGATAAGAACCACAACGTCTGTTTCTTGGACCACAGTAAGGCCTTCGGCAGAGTTTCTCATGCTTTGTTATAGGCTGAATTCAAGAAAAGAGGGATTCCATCGAAGATCGTACAGATTCTCGACACTTGCAAGACACGTAAGAAAACCTTGTATAGTAGAAAGACGAACCCATACAACATACAAACATACCATGCAACACCACAAAGGACACGCTAAGAAAAATAATTTCCCTTATGGCCAATGTCATCTTTGGGGATGTAAGGGAGACGAAGGGAAAGGTTCGTGGGTAGGTTTCGAATCTCGGGGTCAATGTGTCCAGGAGTGACTCCCACTGCGATGCAAGGCGATGGATTGAGAGAGCCCGACTAGATAGGGTAAGGGGTCTCCCTCAACAGGCCCACCACGCAGCTGATGAGCAGACGCCTCCGCCGCCAAAACCTGGACAAACCTCACCCTCATAAATCCGGCCACCTCAGCTATGTCACCTGTTCTAGTGGGGTGACCTATGGCAGTGATGTTGGTTATCCAATGAATAGTTCCCGGGGCGGCGGTACCCACACCCGCCTCTCAAATTGGTAATTCGAAATTCATTAATAATTAGGTATTCCATTGTCCACTGGCTCCGTGCAGTTGGCAACTCTTGTTCGGTATTTACATAAAAAATTAAAATAGATAAAATCTCCATATAATAGTAAACACAATTAATAAAATGAGCATAGCAATTATTATTCTTCTAATGAAAATGCAGAATTCGCACAAATTATGGTTTTAAACTTTCTATCCGCGAATTGCTTTCGCAAGCTCAAATATTACGGATTTGTTTTCTCGTCAAAGGTTTCATTAAGGCGTACATCTGCCTGTGAGGTGGTTGGAATTCCAGCCTTAACAGACGAGGGAATTATTTTCCTTTGTAAATAATACATGTCATGTTATATGAGCTTGCACATATTGCATACAGAATGTGTTTACGTCAGACGACAATGTTTCCGTACGAAGGGTAGACGTAATATTTTCATTTCTTATTTTTAAGACGCGAGATGTGCTGAATACGAGAAGATGCTTTATAGAAGGAACATAAGTACATTTTAAAAAAAAATGAACATTGACATTCTAACTTGTGTTTTTTAAGTCATGGTTAAAATAATTGCAAAAGTTTTTATTTTTCATTACCCGCTAAAACGCACGAAATCTATGACCTTATGGGTGAACCATCACTGGGCCATCGAATTTGACATTAGAGAGATTCACCACTAGACTCTGCGTGCTAAATTTCGAGATATTTTTATTTCTAAAAATGTAATTACTTTTAATTGAAGGACACATTGTAAAATATCAGCATTTCGTCTCTGTTGTTTTTGCACTGTACCAAAGAGCAAAAATGCAACATAGCACTTTCATGAATGTTTTCCGTATTTAATATCTCGGACGTCGTTCAAAAGGTTACGTCAAAATAAGAATTAAGTTTTCCAAACATAATTATATTATATTCAGAGTAAACATTAAACATACTAATATAATTATGTGCCATTTTAGAAACTTTAACTCAAAGAAAAATAACAGTATTTGTAATTCATAAACGGTTGGTTGTCGATTTGCCTATAGAATATAATTATCATATTAAGGAGTGATTTCACTATATCTCACTAAACTCTTCGTTAACTGTTCGTTCAATATCTTTAATCATATGAAAAATAAGCCAATAAACCGACGACTGTTTCACCATGCTACCAAGTAGTTATTGCTGAGTTAGCTTGGCAACATCAGTATTTTCAAACCATTATCCCATCTGCTGCAACACCTGTCTAGTGTTTCTATGAAATCTCAAACGTCAAACATGCTACCGCAAAAACTACATGGTTAGTGGTGTCGTAGAGTGACCCATACCCGCCTCTTGTGTATGATTCGGTCGTCGATTATATTCACGCCATTCTTCGTGAGTCGAAATCGCGATCTTTGTCAACGTCGCGTCCTCCAATACCTCCAAAAAATTAACCCCAGCTCTTAAAACTCGTAGTCTTTGCATTGCCGCCCTGTCGTGTACATTGCATTTCGTTTATGTAAAATCCTCAATGAAATCCGCAATAAAAACAATAATCCGCTCATTTTGCGAAATCTTTAAATCTGATAAACAGCCGCTATTTTTCTGTTCGAACTCAGGTGGCGAGATGGCCTATGCTTAAACTGGCTGACTAGACTAAACTCATCTTTGTTTCAGGTGCCGAACGTTTTGCTCCTGACTCTTCTCTGTTTGACTCCTCACTACTACTCCTTTATGATTTATGATTTTATATATTGTGATACATTGGCGATCATGCCTTTATCTCTATTTTATTTTTACATGTGTACCCGCTTGTACTGCTACCATTGTTTTTTTACATGAATTCCTGCTTTTGCTTGTAATGCCTTTTTTTCCTTTTTTTTCTCTTCTAGCTTTGATTGATGTGCTCCGAATAAATTGTTCTTCATTTTCTTTTTTTATATATCCTCTTTTATGTATCTTTATATATATATATATATCCCGTCCTTCAGTTGCTGATGACAACGTGTTTATACGTATGTTTTACTTTTTTTAGTGTAGAGATATGTTTTGTTAAAGTTGTTTTATTTTTATTATTTCAAAAAGATATATGGTGAAATGCTACCCTTGTTGCTATTTGTTTAAACTGTTTTATTTTTATTTTATTTAGATAGGTATCGTTTTCCTGTAGCTGATGACAACTAATAGAATGTTGTGATTACTTTTGCTTTTACCTTTTTTATGTTAGTTTAGAGATATGTTTATATTCTTTATGGTTTGATTTCTTTGTTTCCTATGAAGGGGTTATAAACGGGTTATCGCTAGTCTTTCAGAACAGAACTGATCTCATTTTGTATTATCCACCTCACCTTTTGAGGGAGTGGAAACTAACCCCTGTCCCTGAAATTTTCTCCTATAATTTTTGTTTTTGATACATATGGCTTTTTCTTTGGCGGAACGGACACCAGCCGGACCTTGTGCACCTTCCAATGAGGCATGCATTACCGGCTACTGTTCTCCCCGTCTCCTCAACCTAGCGGCACACTCTCGGCCATCGGAATCCCCTTTATATCCCCTTTATATACACTCTTCTTAAGGGATACTCTGGGTGACTGGTGCAATGCTTCACTGGGAAGAGTGTCGGAAGCAGTAAGTCGCTTTGCACTACTCTGGAGGGACTACCTTGGTTTCGTGGCTACGTACTGTTCTGGATATAATTTGTTTTTGGGTTTATGTTAGTTTATTCATAGGTGTGTTGGTGCACTCCCGCATTCCATCTTGGATTACTCTGGTTATCGACAGAATGAGCCGCTAAGGGCTATTTTTTGTCGTCGTCAGTTTCTGTACTAACCAATTTAATGTACGTTTTTTAATTGTTTTTTTGTTTAAATCGTAGTCCTTCATTTAATTTTTTTTTTAATTTAATGTAAATCAATTTTAATAATGGTATTATTAAGTTCTGCAAGTATTTTAGTTGTTATTATTGTGACAGCTGTTTCGGCGTTTAAGGCCATTTTCAAACTGTGGTTTATCCACATTGCGACGACTTATTTATACGATTTAATTTACCTCCACTCCTTTCAAATTTGGATGGATGGGTAATGGGTAATTTATTATCGGTAAAGCTGATTTAGTTAGAAAGCAGTTATAATTCTGTATTCTGTGAGGTTTTCACATTTATAATGTGTTATACTCGTACTTAACTGACAATGTTTTCTTAATTGATTTATTTAAATGTTTTGTATTGTTTTGATAATGTGAACATACTGAGAAGCCGTGAGTATATAATTTTCCTTACTTTATTAATTAATGTTCTATAAGGATCATTCGTTCTTTTGTTAATTTCTAATTGTTCAAGTAAATTTAATCTTAGGCCCTTTCTTTCTATATGTAAATGTTTAGGTTTGTTGTTGTCAAGCGGGACGTGATTATTTACTAAAAGATGTTCAGCGAATTTTGAAGAAGTGCCTTGATTTATAAAACATCTTATATGTTCTATAACATCTTACGTGTCCTTTTAAAAATATAGATTCGTTTAATTAAGAAAATTAGAGTCCTTGGCGAGCACCCCGAAGGAGTAATCATAAGTTATTTATATCGGGGTGGGAAAGTGGTGGGTAACCTCAACTGTTCGAACTCGAGTTAAGTCATGTCGTACGCTTTATGGCTTATAGCGTTATTGAGAGTATGTGAAACGCAAATATATTTCTAATCTACAAATAGCGCTTTTTGATAACTTATTGAGATGTGGTGAAATAGCCCCTTACATAATTAATGATCGTTTTTTTTACATTGAAAAATAATTATAGAGTTTTAGGTTACCAAGTTAAATCGAAATTTTGTCTAAACTAAAAAAAAAACATATTTAAAATAAAAAAATAAAATCGACAAACAAAATTTTCATACAAATCCAAAACCAGAATATGCGCGGACGAGACTCGTGATATCAGATGTTGAGAATGCAATGGTACCAACAGAACAAGGTGTTTTGATGGGATCGTTTTTTTATTAACATTTAATAACGATTTGTAAATTATACATAATAAAAGTTGTATATTCAGAAGCGGCGTTTGCTGATCTGATTGATTGTTTGACTGATGTGATTTTTTTAAAGCCATAATATTTGTACTGGAGTTCCCTATTATATAACCATGCTATTTATTTACTATCAAACTAAAAAATAATAAGGTTTGCAAACATTCCTTTCCTTATCAAGATACATGGTGTACCGAGAAATAATGACAATTGTACGAGACCTGTAGGCCCGCACAAAGGACTGTAAATATTTAGGCACCGGCACACGGGGATGCATTGCTATTGTGATTCGCTAGTCATCCTGAGAAAGGTGTTTGGTAGTTTCTACATGTGGATGTCGTCGCCCGGAACGTACTTGATTTGTATCACTGGCCAGTATGGTCGATAGCTTGAGGTGGTGTCAGCTGTCATATGAGCGAGATTTGCTGCATATCCGGGACGGCATTTGGGTCGGATCGGTTGTGGCAAGCCCGAAGGTAGGCTGGGTGGCTGTCGGGCTCAGGATGCGGCATATCCGGGGACGGTATTAGGGTCGAACTGGTTGCGGCATGCTCGTAGGTAGGCTGGGTGGCTGTTGGGCTCAGGTTGCGGCATATCCGGGGACGGCTTTATGGTCGGGCC